>LT669791.1:47422900-47609430 GCA_900128785.1 Arabis alpina
AATATTAGGTAAAAAACAAGATGTTCAATGTAGAATGATGTATAATTTATTTATTTTAAACAATACTTGGAATGCATATTGGAATCTTTTTTTAAAAAGGTTTATGTATAATTTTATATTGAAAATCTTTTTTTTTTACCTAATATTTTCTTATTTCATTAAATTCCTCAAAAATTTCTGATACCTAATGTTGTTTTCATTAATTTCCTAGAAGTTGTTTCCATACCTAGTGGTCTTTTCATTAAATTCCCTAGATTTGTTTTTCCCCTACATATAGCGTTGTTGTGTTTGTTCTTGAAAACAATTTTTATGATAAAGAAAAATCTCAGTTGTAATTGTGGACTTCTATTCTTTATCAAAATGGGTTGGTTAGTGGAACTTGTTGTTTCTTTGATATTGTTGTCTTTGAGTTTTGCAATAACAGATTCAGCTCCTCAATCTGCTCTCATCACCAAACTTCCTGGCTTCAACAACAATTTTCCATCTAAACACTATGCCGGGTAAACTTAATCTACGTGCTTACATTTTACCAAAAATCTCAAAGTTCATGTAGCTTGATTCTGGAGTTTCTTCCTAAAGATTTTAACTTTTTCCACTGGAATTCGGTGTATGATCTAAGGTATGTAGCAATAGATAAGGAGGGTAGTAAGAATTTATGGTATTACTTTGTGGAATCAGAGAGAAATGCTTCAGAAGATCCTGTTGTGCTTTGGCTTAATGGTGGTCCAGGTTGCTCTAGCATGGATGGATTTATTTACGAGCACGGTAAGCTCCGAATAATTAACGTTTCTCATGTGTCAAAATTATGATACTTTAGTTGGGATTAGGTCTGGATTTTTATGTTAAGCAATATATAACTTAAGTAGCAAAATTAAACAACTTGGGTTTCTACTAATTTCAATATTTGTTTGATTTCGACCCAAAAATACTTGCACATATCATCTAATTCAATAAAATTACAGGTCCTTTCAATTTCGAACTAACAAAGACAAACATCCCTCGGTTGCACCTCAACCGTTATAGTTGGTCTAAGGTGAAAGAAAGACTTTTGATAAACATAACATATCTTCTTCTTCTTTTTTCTATGATAAAATTTTAAATCTTTTGAAATTTGTTTTGGTCAGGTTTCTAATATCATATACCTTGACTCCCCAGTTGGTGTGGGATACTCTTACTCGAAGGACAAGTCTGATTATACAACTAATGATACAAAAACTGCATCTGATTCTCACACATTCCTTATAGAGGTAAAATAATAATTTAATTGATTTGAAAACAACTTTCTTTGTGTTATACTTATGTGTGTGACTCATGGAATTAACTATCAAATCTAATATTCAACAGTGGTTTAAGATGTTTCCGGAGTTTCAGTCAAATCCGTTCTTTATCTCAGGAGAATCATATGCTGGTATCTACGTGCCATCTCTTGCTTCTGAAATTGTCAAAGGTCATTATTATTTATCATTTTTTTATATCATCTTAGCTCCTTTACATATATGTTAGCAAGTAGCAACAGCAACCAAAATGTGTTTTCTAATTTTTCTCTTATTTTTCTTGTTATGTTGTAGGCAATAAGAATATAAATAAAAACAATAAAACAAGTACGAATGTGACAAAGCCAATAATCAACTTGAAGGTACGACGACTATAATGAAACATATAACTTAGGATTTCTTTTAACTTCAAATTTTATCAAGGTTATGGTTATTGAATTTCAAATTGGACATATACGTTGAATAGGGATATTTGGTGGGTAATGGAGTTACAGATCCGATGTTTGATTGTCATGCTCTTATCCCCTTCGCACATGGGATGGCACTCATATCTAATGAACTCTTTGAGGTTTCGCTTTGTTGCTTAATTTCTAATAACTTTCACTTTATTCCTCAATAGTTTTATCATCTAATATGTAACAAAAAATGTCAGGAGACTACATCGGCATGCAAAGGAAAGTACTATGACGTGCCAAATGCCAGTGACGAATGTTTTAATAAGATTCAAAAAGTGGCAGATGTTGTGAGCTTATTAAACGTATACAACATTCTAGAACCGTGCAACCACAAAACATCTATACCCGCGTTTAACATCGGATCTCTTCCTCCGAGTTTTCTTAAGTTGGGCAAAACAGAAAAGCCATTGCCAGTGAGAAAGAGGATGTTTGGACGTGCGTGGCCCTTAGATGTTGCTGTACGTCCATGCATTGTCCCTAGTTGGTCTCAACTCCTTGCTGATTCCAATGGTTTTTGCATTGTGAGTAATTAACCTTATCATGCATCTTCCATATTTCTAGGGGGAGAAACTACTATTTACACACGAAATTAAATATATACAATCGGGTTTACCCATTTGTATTAGAATCTTATATATAAAATATAATAGTTATAAAAAAAATCGCAAAAACAAGTGTATTTTGATCAATAAACAATATTAGATAGATTTGAAGTGAAAAAAAATTGTAGAACTAGTTGTGATAAATATGTTCTCATTTGTGATTTCACACTTGTTTATAAACTGAATATTTTGAATGGATGCAGGATGATAGAATTGCAACGACCTGGCTAAATGATCCAGCAGTGAGAAAAGCGGTTCATGCTAAAGAGGTATCTGCTTGATCCACCATATTTCTCTTGTCTGTAGTAAGATGATAGACACTTTTGACATCTTAAACTTTGTCTGAAACGTTGATAGGAAGCGAGATTGGAAGATGGGTAATGTACACAAAACAAATCATTTACGATCATAACATTGGAAGCATGATCGAGTTCCATAGAAACCTCACTCTTAGTGGCTATCGTGCTCTAATTTACAGGTAAATATTGATATATACATGTACATAATGGTAAAACCAAAGAAAAATGTGTAGAACCAAGCTCGTATGGTCCAGTGGTGTTGTCTGAGTGGTAGAATACTCGTCTAGTGGGTTAAAAGCAAGGCACAAATCCCACTATTTATTAATCATCATCTTTAATTCTCTCATGCCCATATAGACATCTCAGTATAGATACCCATTTTCTATCGGTTTTGGGATTAGTATGAGTTTTAGGGGAAGATCTACCCTTGTTACCAAAAACAAAATATGTAGAGTATAATAAAAATTTAATAATTTTTCGCAGCGGAGATCATGATATGTGTGTACCATATACTGGGTCTGAAGCATGGACTAAGTCAATGGGGTACAATGTGGTCGATGAATGGAGGCCATGGATATCAAATGGCATGGTCGGCGGGTAAGGGTCACTTTATAACTCTTTTGATCGATTTTCTTTCACATGCACTCACTATTTGTACAATAATTTCGCATTGTAGATTTACACAAGGATATGCCAACAATCTCACATTTCTAACCATCAAGGTAAGAATCACTGATTTTCTTCATAGTTTACAGATGAAAAACATTGTTTTGTTATACCTTTTTGATGTTTGAATGTTTTGTTTTAAAAGGGTGCAGGACATACTGTTCCAGAATACAAACCACAAGAAGCCTTAGACTTCTATAGTCGTTTTCTAGCGGGAGAAAAGATATAGATTCCTTTAAGTTTCTTCTTATCATCTTATGTGTGACATTAAAAGTCATGTCTTCTTTGATCTTAAGACAAAATAAAATTCAAGTTCTTTTACAAACTTGCAACTTTTAATGAATTAAAAGAGTTTTTCATTTGATGAGATTCGCAATTCCATCGATTTATCAAACTTTGTAGTTATCTCCCTGTCGACACCATCGTATCGGCCACATGGCAATGTTGTGACGCCCGTGAACCATTTTTGAGAAAAATGAAGGGGATGTCGATCGACACACGTAGTATATGTCGATCGACAGGCTTGTTAAGGGTTGTCGTTCGACACACGTGGTGTGTGTCGATCGACGGGGCCTTAATTTGGTCGGTTTTCTGGTTCGATTTTAATCGTTCAGTTGGATCGGGCCGGTTTGGGGAAACCTAGGGTTTCGTATTTAAGGCTTTTTGGCCGTATTCTGAGCGAACGAAGTCTCAAAATCAGCAGAAAAAAGAGTTTGAGATGAGTTCACTTGTTCTTGATAGTTTTTAAGAGTTAGGGTTTCGTTCTTGAGTGATTTGGAGTAGATTTTCGTGATGGTTGTCGTGGATTTCGTTTCTACCTTCAATTCCATCAGTTTCTATCCGAAAAATTTAAGGTGAGTGCGTGACCCTGACTTCTGGGCCGGTGGATTTCGTTAGGGTTGTTTGGTGATAGGTTAGGAACGAATTGATTGATCTTGATGTGTTTGTTTGAGATTGTGGATTGTTGCTTGTTGTGTGGGGATTGTTTTTTTTGTGTAGGTTTCGTGTTGACGCGGAGGAGGAATCGATCCGAGAGGATTATGATCGATTTCCCAGGATTCTGCGCAGGCCTGTCGATCGACACACACGAGGCGTGTCGAACGACAGACCAGCACGGAGGCTGTCGAACGAAACACGTAAGGTGTATCGAACGACAGCCAAGTGACAAGCTGTCGATCGACACCTAATGGTAGTGTTGATCGACAGGCATGTACAGAAGGTGTCGATCGATGTTGGGGTCAGATCTCACTCTGGTAGAGATCGTCAAGAAAATGACTAAGTACCAGAGGTGGGCGCGCAGTTATCTGGACCAGCTCAGTAACCAGGACTAGCTCTCCTGCTTTCTGGGACGAGCTCTCTAAAATGACTAAGTACCAGAGGTAGGCGCGCTGTTATCTGGACCAGCTCTGTCTCTGGGACCGGCTCTCCAGAATAACTAGGACTAGGACCTCGGCATCTCTCCAGGACGACGTCTGTAGTAGTCATTTAGACTCCGAGAGACCGTTGCGACCATTTCACTTCAAGACAGGGAATGGGCCGAGCGTCGGGCCCACATTGGAGAAAACGAGTCGGAAGCCCACGAGTAACATGTCGCGCCGACCTCTACTGCAAGACTGGGCCTGGAAGGCGAGCTCTCGGATTTGGGCCCATGACGAGGACGAGATCAAAACCTAAAGACGGCGCCGACTATGCTTGAGAGAATCCCGAAGATTGAGGGATTCGAGCTTATCTCTTTAGGCGTAGACTTAGGCCGACTTAGACTTGTATAAATAGACCTAGGATACCTCCAAAAAGGGGATCCGCAATTTTACACAGAAACTATTGCAAAAGCTTAATAACAAACTCTCTTGAGATCTTCGCTAAGTGTTTCTCATCTCAGAGCTTTCAGACCTAGACCATTGACTATTTCAACTGTGCAGGTTTCCACCACCACAGTTTGGCGCTAGAAGGAGGGGATTGAAAGCTTCTTACTCCGAAGAACCACCGCGAAGAGATCCAGAACACGATGACTGACGAACGACGTATCGCTGATCCGAAAGACGCCGCGCCGAGAGATCTGGAAGAGGGCGAGATCCAGGCTGAAGGAGGTACCAACGAGGACCAGGCCGCTCGTGACGATCCGCCACCAGCAGGAACAGCTCGCGCCGATCTCCCTGGCGAAAAGTCAAAGGAAACTCCGAGAGCGAGCTCGCTTCTCCCTGAGTTGCTGCAGAAGATGAGCGCGACACTGGACGCATTGCTGGAGAGCGCCGACCGGCAAAACAGAGCCAACGACACAATTACCGACGAGCTCAGATCCATAGGAGCAGACGTCCGCGCACGACCCCTCGAGCCAAGTCTGTTCAGAAAACCGGCAGCACGAATCGATCCAGTGGCGCTCAACTTCACCACACCGATAGGATCGTCGAGCCAACCTCGGCAACAGAATCCATCAACCGCTGCAAGCGATGAACGGTCCGCTCTTTTAGCCCAGGCACGACGAGAGAAAGCGAAAGTCGGCGACGAGCCGATAGACCTCGACAACGACGACGATGACCTGGCTAGAAGAGTCGTCCCTGAAACAATCTTCACTGAGACAGCGAGAGATCGGCAGGGAATGGCGAAAGCAAGGAATGATGATCCTCAACACATAGCTTCACAGCAATTCTCCACCGTCAGAGACGATGGCCCCATGAGGAGAGTCACACGCAACACCGAACTCCCAGAGGAAGAAGTGGCGCGGCGAACCGCTACGAGGCAAAAGCATGCCGACCCACCAAGGACGACCCAACGACGTTCCTCCGCTTTCAACGATGAGATCGGTCGTGGATATGCCAGACACGTTTCGGAAGAAGAAGAAAACGTTGAGTGGGTAAAACAGGCAGAGGATGCTGAAGCGAAACAAGCTGCGTTTCAAGCCCAGCATGAGCAGATGGCCGAATTTCGAGCTTCGTTAAGCAAGACTACTGCCGAGTTGAAGACTATTCGTTCGCAGATGCATCGTGCCACTAGCAAAGCACCAGAACTCGATCTGATATTGGAGCAAGCCCAGCACACCCCTTTCTCGGCACGCATCACCAAAGCTCGAGTATCGGACCCAGGCAAGATTAGGGTGCCAACCTACGATGGGACCGAAGACCCAGCTGACCACCTCAACGAATTCAGTGTGGCTATGACAAGATCGAATTTCAAAGAGGAAGAGATGGACGTCGGAAAGTGCTTGCTTTTCGTAGAAAACCTCAAAGGACCAGCTCTCAAATGGTTCAAAGGACTCGAAAGTAATTCCATCGATACGTTCAAACAGTTGACAGAGGCCTTCATCAAACACTACTCCATCTTCATTGAGACTCAAACGTCAGGCGCTGATTTGTGGTCCATGAACCAAGGACCAACCGAGTCCCTCAAAACTTTCATCGAACGTTTCAAGCTTGTACTATCACAAGTGAAGGGGATAGAGGACTCGGATGCACTCCGAGCACTGAAAAGAGCCATATGGCACGAATCTGACTTCTGGAAGGAGATGTCTCTCAACGAGCCTTCGACTATCCAGGATGCTCTGCATCGAGCGACGAACTTCGCCAAAAGCGAAGAAGAAGCGAAGAAACTCGCAAAAAAGTATGGGAAGTTAAAACAGAAGAACGACAGCGACCACCAGCCAAGCCAGGCGCGAAAAACCCATAGTGGAAATTTTGTCCAACACGAAGGAGCCCACAACTATCAGGTGGATTCTCCCAACTATGGGCACGGCCAAGGAGGATGTTTTCCTAACGCGTGGACCGATAATTCAACTTACGACGAGTCGTTATACTGCGACATTCATCACACTCACGGGCACTCGACAGTAAACTGCCAGTCTCTCGGCTCGGCGCTCGCCCAAAAACTATTGGACGGTGAAACTGGTGATAACTTCAACCTCAAAGACTTTGAATTAGAGGAAAACGACGTTGAAGTAGCGCCGATCAATGAAGAACCGCCTAAACGCGGAAGACAAAACGACGATTCGGCACAAGGTAGACCAAGAAAGAAGTACTACCATTGAGCAACCTTACCGTCATTCGTCCACCACTCAATCACTTACCAAGAACTACGGGTGACTTGATCCCTGCAAAGGGTACGTAGGCAGCTCATTTTCAGATGGGTTCAGTTGTCCCCCATCCCAAAAAATGGGGGGGGAGTGGGGTACGTATACTCGTATACTCCCACCTCTCTTTGTAGCAAACCTTTATGAGAATAAACACCTGCTAAAAACTTGTCAAAACGACCATCTCTATCACATCCTTTACGGATAATTCAGGGTCTCACTTAAACGACCATCTCACCTTCCACCGCCGCTGCTGGCCACAGCGGTGACCGTTCACAAAAATTTCTGCAGATCTTTACAATAACATCCACCATTGGATAAGCGCGCTATATAAATAACAATGGTTCATTATAAGAGCAAGGTGTGTTTAGAGAGAAGCACACTTGTAACCGAAGTGACCATTCAAAAAACCCAACAACATCGTTGGTCAAAACCAATGGTTCATTATAGGAGCAGGTGTGTTTAGAGAGAAGCACACTTGTAACCCAAATGACCATTCAAAAAACCCAACAACATCGTTGGTCGAAACCAGTGGTTCATTATAGGAGCATGTGTGTTTAGAGAGAAGCACACTTGTAAACCCAAATGACCATTCAAAAAACCCAACAACATCGTTGGTCAAAGCTAATGATCGTTATAGGAGCGGTCGCGCTCAAAGAGTGACACGGTCGTAAACCTAAACTATCATTCGAATAACCCAGCAAACCTTAACACTGGTCGCAACAACATAACATGCTCACTTCTGAAGTTGGGCGGTCAACGATGACCTAACTCCTATAACAAGGACGAGCACCAAAATACGGCAACGACGCCTTCAATCATGATGATTGTTCATATGGATTTTTAAACAAAGTCATTCGAACCAGACTAACTATGCATCCTAGAAACGGAGTCAACAAGGATACAATTCATCACTATTAGTGGTCTTTCTAAAGTCTAAGTCAAGAAGGTTGGACTTAACAGAAAACAAAAATAAATTAAAAGTTGCATTCATTGTCACTTTTTATAACACAAGCCATCTAGGCGTAAAATCAAAGTCAAGTCTAAAACATAGGCGCTAACAGGCGCGCAAAGCAACTAAGGGACAATCCCCTCATCAACGGCTCCCGCATGAGTAGTCGTGGTAGTCGGCCATGCTGCCTCCTCGCACCTGGTCTTCTCAAAGACTCGTCAGTTCTGCTTTCCTCAAAGACCTCGTCAATCTTTATCTTCTCAAAGGCTCGTCGGTCCTAATCTCCTCAAAGACGTCCTCGGTCCTAGTCGTGGTCACCTCTGCCCTAGTCATGGTCACCTCGGCCCCATTTTCGCCAGTAACAAAGAACTTCCCAACTTCGCTCACCAACAACAGTTCTGGTCTTGGCAGCTGCAGTAACGGTCGGCCCAGTAGCGGGCGCAGCTAAAACATGCGCAGTAGTGGGCGCAGATAGAGCAGGCGCAGTAGTGGGCGCAGCTAGAGCAGGCGTAGTAGTGGGCGCAGATAGAGCAAGCGCAGTAGTGGGCGCAGCTAGAGCAGGCGTAGTAGTGGGCGCAGTTAGAGCAGGCGCAGTAGTGGGCGCAGCTAGAGCAGGCGTACTATGGGCGCAGCTGAGCAGGCGTAGTAGTGGCGCGGCTAGCAGGCAGTAGTGGTCGGCGCGGTAGAATGCAGTAGTGGTCGGCGCAGTAGTGGGTGCAGCTAAATTGCAGTAGTGGGCGCAGCTAAAGCATGTGCAGTCGGCGCTTTCTCTGGGAAATACGAGTATCGGCGACTTGCTCATCAACGAGATATGGACTCTGTACATTCGCTGCATCACTCGCATCTGAGACCAGGACTCGAGTCACTTCTTTGTCCTTGCAAGGATGAAGCCAAGAGCTGGACTCCGTGTCAGAACAATTTATTTCGAAGCTCGGTCCTAGGCTCTCCAAACTGGTGGTCCTTAGCTTCAAAATGGATTTCAGGAATCTTTCAAAAGATGACGTGGGACTTAACATTGAGTCAACGTTCGGGAATACTACAGTACCAAAGCCACGGCGACGATGTCACGACTCGTTTTAGAACACAACGTCTTGAAATCCAAAAACCCTCGTCACAGTTCAAAGTTCACAATAAGTTGTCAAGTTGTCATGATCATGCCAAACATCAAAAAACGAAGCTCTTTTTTTGTTCCCTCTACGGATCAAGCTGACACGGTTTAGCAAGCTCGGTGCCGACCACCTTACTTCTCACAGTGCAAATACTCCTTCAACGAAGCGCGGTGGTGGATTTTGCGGTTACAAGCTCAAAAACGGCGACAAACCAGTGACCGGAGAAGACGAAGTCCCACCGGCGGATAGAATGGTGTGAGTAAGAAACGAAGCCGATGAGACCAGTTTGTGACGGTCTAGGAAACGAAGCCGACGGGTCCTTCAAGGCCTCAATCCAAGAAACGAAGCCGGAATAGGACAGGGCCGAATTCTCAAAGTCGAAATCACGCACCGGGACGAAGAGAGACCGGTGGTTCAGGTCAGAACAGATACCGGACCTCGCCGGAAAATGCAGGCGACAACGACCGGAGACGAAACTCACAACAACGACGGTGAGCTCAGAAAATTTGTCACCCGGCGTCTTCTCTCGGCGATACCTTCCCGGATTCCTAGACCACACCACCGAACCGGAAAATCAATGGTCTCCGAGCCACATGTAACGACGATACAGCAACGGTGAGACGGAGACGAGACTCTTAGAGCTGTCTAGTAAAGCACGCAGTGCTAGGAGACGGCGGAGGCGTTTTCGTCTCTCAGCTCGTCGGAATAAGTCTCCGGATCCAAACGCTTTAACCACGCCGAGAACTCCAATCCGGGGACCGACGAGGCTAGACGGCGCAAGACGAAGAAGAACCAGTGAGAGCCCGTCGGAAAAAGCGCAGAGGTGGTCGGAGAGAACAAAGGGGAAGGTGACGGCTAAACAAACAAAACAAAAAAAAAGTTTTTTTTTTCCCCCAAAAACCCTAGATCTAAAACAGAAAATTGAGAGAGAAGAGAGGCTACATTTCTTTTGGAGGAGTGAAGCTGTGGAGAAAAGAAAAGGAGAAAGAATATTTATAGTGTCACTGTCAAAACCCTGGAGTGGCACGTTTCAGTAGTCAGCGAAAACCATTTTGATTTCTGAAATGAGTCAAGCGTCTGGTTTCCTGCGGAGATTAACAAATCTAATTTCTAAAGGAAATTTATTTTCAATTTTCAGCGGGAATTAAATTTTCAACTTCCGGAAAACAGTATCTTTACTAAGTCAGGGAAAGCAACTAAACGAAGACACAACGTCCAACTCAGCATTAACGTGAACATGTGAGAGTTGGGCAAGATAAAACAAGTTTTACGAGCTTTAAACGAGAACAAGCTCTACAAACTTTACAGGACCAGTTCCTCTAAACTTTATAACACGAAATCGAAAACACAAGTCTATTGAAAATCTTTACTGGGCTATGCGTTAAACATGAACACGAAATCTCAGTAAATGTCGGCAGGTCCTCAGAACAAGGTTTCACAATCTCATCTCGTCAGACGTAGGCCAAGCAGTACATTTTCTTGAAACCTCACTACGACTCTTTTACCTCGGCATCATCAGAACTGATACTACCGAGCTGGGGGGCTAACTGTTGGGGTCAGATCTCACTCCGGTAGAGATCGTCAAGAAAATGACTAAGTACCAGAGGTGGACGCGCAGTTATCTAGACCAGCTCTGTAACCAAGACTAGCTCTCCTGCTTTCTGGGACGAGCTCTCTAAAATGACTAAGTACCAGAGGTAGGCGCGCTGTTATCTGGACCAGCTCTCTCTCAGGGACCAGCTCTGTCTCTGGGACCGGCTCTCCAGAATAACTAGGACTAGGACCTCGCATCTTTCCAGGACGACGTCTGTAGTAGTCATTTAGACTCCGAGAGACCGTTGCGACCATTTCACTTCAAGACAGGGAATGGGCCGAGCGTCGGGCCCACATTGGAGAAAACGAGTCGGAAGCCCACGAGTAACATGTCGCGCCGACCTCTACTGCAAGACTGGGCCTGGAAGGCGAGCTCTCGGATTTGGGCCCATGACGAGGACGAGGTCAAAACCTAAAGACGGCGCCGACTATGCTTGAGAGAATCCCGAAGATTGAGGGATTCGAGCTTATCTCTTTAGGCGTAGACTTAGGCCGACTTAGACTTGTATAAATAGACCTAGGATACCTCCAAAAAGGGGGATCCGCAATTTTACACAGAAACTATTGCAAAAGCTTAATAACAAACTCTCTGAGATCTTCGCTAAGTGTTTCTCATCTCAGAGCTTTCAGACCTAGACCATTGACTATTTCAACTGTGCAGGTTTCCACCACCACAGTTATTAGATTCTATTGTTATTAGTTTATAAATTCTTACAATTTTAATGAAATTCACAGTTATTAGTTTGATGATTTTTAAACTCCATTCAAGAGCCATTGTTATTCAAAAAGTTTGGTTTTTAAGGATTCTGTATTTCTAATAAAATCTAGTGTTACTGAGATATGAATTTTTTTATAATTTTACTCATTAATCACAACTTTCACAATTTTAAGGATATACATGAAATTTTGAAAATTCTTTTTTGATAGATTTATTAAATACATAAAAGTCTTCATAAACTTAACAAATCCCTAAACTTTTAAAGTTAACAAACTCTATCGATATCCTACTCCCAATAACACACCTTAAACAATTCATTCATTCTCTAATATATATAATGATCACCGAAATCGATACTAATGAATTAATTAGGAGGGAAGAAAATAGTACTCCCTCCGTCCCATTTTAGATGATTTTTAAAGTTTTTACACACAAATTAAGAAACCACTTAATTGTTCATAATTTCAATATATAACATCAATTTCAAGATGATTTAACCAATGAAAAAGTAATCTGCAGAATTAAAACAACTAAACATAATAAATATTGCATAGAAAATTGAAAAAATTAACTAATTTAGGACAAAAAAAATTTCTTAAAAAATTATCTAAAATGAGACGGATGAAGTACCATTAGAAACACACAAGAGGATCATCAAGAGAGCAGAGAACTTGAGGAAGTTGGTGATCATGTGCTTTGCCATTTTTCTTTGCTTTTATTTTTTCTTTTCGTCTGATGAGTGGATACTTGGTTTTATAAGGCAAATTCGTTTACTTTTTCTTTCTTCTATCGAACCCAAGAGGGCATAATTTATTTGTTTTGTGTATCATCATGATCGTGCATCGTGGTATCGCTAATATTAAGATACTATAATTTATCTATTTTTATATGATCTTGCTCAGTCTAAAAAGTCAATGAATATATATAGATTTTACATAAGGTATAATATTTATAATATACCACGTTTTTAGTAGTTAGATTACATTAAAATACATAACTAATTTAATTAGAAACAGGTAATATATAGCGAGGACAACTTAAAATAATGTTGCTCCTTTGCTAACTTTAAAAAGGGAATATGACTAGCGTAGACATCTTCAGCAACTCGTCTGTACATATGGCACTATTAAATGGGTTAATTTTATAAGAGCTTTTTTTTAGTGAGTTTATGCTATAATCAAACCAAACCAAAATTAAACCAAAATGATTTTATGCTATAATCAAACCAGAACCAAATCATCGGTTACACAAAATGAACCAAACCAAAATTAAAATTAAAATTCTGAACCGAAATCAATAATACACCCAATGTATGACGTGGCAGACATATAAGCTGACTAGGCAAGGTTGAATCCACGATCTCTTATCATCAATTTTTCTAGCTACTAATCCCTCCGTTTCATATTAGTTGTCATTGTAAGTATTTTCACACAAATTAAGAAAATATTTAAAAATTCTATTTTGCCCATAATTAATGTATTGATTTATTTGATATGTGTAATTAATAAGCTAAAAGAGTAGGGGTAAAAATAGAAAATTAATTATAAGTATGCATTGAAAATGTAAAACAACAACTAATTTAAAACAAAAAAATAAGTGTAGAATGATAACTAATATGAAAAAAAAAAAAAAGTGTAGAATGACAACTAATATGAAACAGAAGAAGTATCTTTTTACATGTTTGTGATTAAGTGTGTTTTTTTAAAATGGATACTAGCGTAGTAATATATTAATAAATTAGTGCTAATCTGAATAAATTTCTCTTACTTATAAAATTTACTCTAAATTTGAAATGTCTGAATCAGTTACATCAAACGAACCAAACCAAAACAAAATCAAAAATCTGAAACGAAACCTAACCCAAATAAAACACTCCTTATATGACGTGGCAGACATATAAGCTGACTAGGCAAAGTTGAATCCACGTAAGCAGATCTCTTATCATCAATATTTTCTATCTTCTTCGTCCTCGAAGACATTAACCCAATCTTCTTTGTCTTCGTTGAACAATGGTAAGATCCCAAACCAGAGTCCTATAACCAAACTATACATCTCTTGATTTCCTCATCGATCCGAAAATGTCAATCCTCCAAGTCTCTAGTTCTTCTCTCTCTTCTTCCACAATTCTCTCTATCTCTCCTCGAAAATCTCTCTTGACTCCAAAGTCTTCACGGATAGTTCGTTGTTCCGTCGCAGGTACTTGTTTCTAACCTTTCAATTTCGTCGTTTTTGATTCATTTCTATAAGTTTCTATATGGGTACTTAGAAAATTTGCGAATTTCCTCAAAAGTTGACTCATTTCGGTAAATTAGAAGCGAATTGGGTGTTTCTTGTAATACTTTGTTTTGCTTACTCTGATCAGAATCTAATAGTTGGTTTCAATGGTAATCTGAAGAAACTTTCAGATTCTAGTTTAGTAATTTGCGAGCTTGTTCTGTAGAAGATGATACATTGGTGGGTACTTGTTACAATTATATGATCTTTGAAGTGTAAAGTATGTTTCTTGATTCAGTAATTTGAATGTCTATATGGGATTGTAATTGATCATGGATGTGCAAAAGCTTATTTGGACCGTGTTATTAGTAGTGTCTTAGTCTTATGCTTAATGGGATTCAAATTCTTTGTTTAGGAACCACTGTAACCGAGCAAAAAGTCTCGGCGACTACCGAGCCTCTTCTTCTAAGAGCTGTTAAAGGTGAAGTTGTTGATAGACCTCCAGTTTGGCTTATGAGACAAGCTGGGAGGTACATGAAGGCAAGCAAGCTTCCATTTACAAACTCACAATCTGCTTTCTTTCGAATTATGTTTGACATGAGTGTTGGTTAATATGATGAACAGAGTTATCAAACTCTATGTGAGAAGTATCCTTCTTTCCGAGATAGATCAGAGAATGCGGATCTCGTGGTGGAAATTTCTCTGCAACCGTGGAAGGTTTTCAAGCCAGATGGAGTGAGTTCTTCTTCTTTATGTCCATTTACTTTGGAGTTTTTCTTTGTATGATCTAATTAGCTGACATGTTTGTTTTGTAAAATGTATGAAAAAGGTGATTTTGTTCTCAGACATTCTTACTCCATTGTCTGGAATGAACATACCTTTCGACATTGTTAAAGGAAAAGGTCCTATCATCTTCAATCCGCCGCAATCAGCTGCTGACGTTGATCAAGTTAGAGAGTTCGTACCAGAGGAATCTGTTCCTTATGTTGGAGAAGCACTCAAAAGATTAAGAAATGAGGTACTAATAGTGATTGTCAAAGCAACAAATGTTCTTAAGCTCTTAAGCTGATGAATAAGTTTGTTGTTCCAGGTGGGAAACGAAGCCGCTGTTCTCGGTTTTGTTGGAGCTCCATTTACTCTTTCTTCGTATGTAATCGAAGGTGGATCATCTAAGAACTTTTCACAGATCAAAAGATTAGCTTTTTCTCAACCAAAGGTAGATTATTACTAACCTTAACGCACTTTCACAACTCGAAAAATTTGTATATGTTGAAAGTTTTTCTTTCTTCTCAGGTTCTACATGCGTTACTCGAGAAGTTCACAACCTCGATGATCACTTACATACGTTACCAAGCGGATAGCGGAGCACAAGCTGTACAAATCTTTGATTCTTGGGCTACCGAGCTTAGCCCGGTGGATTTTGAAGCGTTTAGTTTACCTTATCTTAAACAGATTGTTGAAGCTGTGAAACAAACTCACCCGAACCTACCACTAATACTCTACGCGAGTGGTTCAGGAGGTCTACTAGAGAGACTGGCTCGTACAGGTGTGGATGTTGTGAGCTTGGACTGGACTGTAGACATGGCTGAAGGAAGAGACCGGCTAGGAAAAAACATAGCAGTTCAAGGAAACGTAGACCCGGGAGTTTTATTCGGATCGAAAGAGTTTATTACAAGTAGGATTCATGACACAGTGAAGAAAGCTGGGAGAGATAAACACATTCTGAATCTAGGACATGGTATTAAAGTTGGAACACCTGAAGAGAACGTTGCACACTTCTTTGAAGTTGCTCAAGGAATTAGATATTAAGAGAACTGATTATACTTTGTGATTTCATTTCGGCTTTAATGTTTTTCCCATTTGAGATGTGTAATATTATTTCAATGAAATTGTTTGTTTTTTTGGAGATTACGTGGAAGAGATTTCTAGATGATACTCCTTCCGTTCTTTTATGTTTGATGTTTTAGGGTGATTTTTTTGTTTTGTTTAGATTGATGTTTTCAATTTTCTATGCAAAATTAATTGTAATTTTGAGTTTTTAACTGTTTAAATTCTGCAGATTGTTTTTTTACTGGGTGATTTATTTTGGAATTGATGATAAAACATGTTTTGTTTTGAAAAAATTAAAAATTTAATGATTTCTTAATTTGTGTGTAGAAACCTTAAACATCAAACAAAAAAGAACGGAGGGAGTATATAAGAAGTGAAGAAACAAAAAAACTCAAACAAGTTCTAGTTATGAAAAAACATGATAATATCTATAAATCATGCTTCGCTTTGGTATTCCACTTTCATCGACGACTCACAAAGAAGTTGTATCAAAGAGAAGGTAAGAGCCATGAGGGTCCATTGAAAAGCGAAGAAAGCAACAACAGCGACCACCGGCTCAACGACAATGAAGAGTAAGATGATGCCAACGACGCCAAACACATGACTGATATGTCCCATAAATCTACCGAACTTGCGGTACTTCACTGCCAACAAGTCCGCGGTGCAGCCACATATCAGGTAAATAAGAAAGATGATTTGTAGATCATGAAGAAACTCGTTATCCCCTTTCGACATTTCGATCACTAGTGGGTTTTTGTGGCCTCATAGAGTAAAATACAATGAAGCACCGGTTACCAAGATGGGGACGTGCATCACTACGGTGTAAATCCATGAATTCAACCTACATGCATCAAATATAAACAAGATATGTTCTTATTATAACCTTAAAAGCTTCATTAGCTAATGTATATATATTGAGAAATTTCAGTAACTTAATTAATTCACATAGTAGTTAATTACTCACCAACATGATCGGCTTTCGGATACGGTTTCATCCATATTAGCCATGATCACTTTACTCTTTTTAGCTTTTCTCTCGTTAGCTTTGCTTGTAACTTATTGGAGATATATGGACCAACAAATAACTCTACTTGTATAGTATCGATTCATAATCTAACTAGAGTTTGGAATATATGAATTTGGGTTCTCCTATCTCCATTACACTTGGGAAACTTATTCTTTACGACCCTTGGAATTAACTACTAGTGTTTAGCCTTTAATTATTTTTTTCTATAAAATAATTGAAAAATCTAGGTGGTATCCAAATTATGATTTTGTTCACTTAAACTAAAATTTGGATATGTTTTCTTTGTTGTATACAAATAATGAATCAATTTAAACCATACTAAGACATGATCTAGCAATTACTTAATAGTAGAAGATCGGTCTGATACATTGAGGGAAGTTGTTAGTACTAACGTCAACCTTATATATGTCCATAGAAAATTCACTCTCCTCCACCAAAGAGACCAATAGATCCATCATATATTCTCATTCTTACATTGAATTCTTCTGTACTCGATATCATGTGATAGATAATAATGCATGACAAGCTACTAAAAGAATCATATATGAGGAAAAAATGTATGTTTCCGTGTTTGCAATGTATGAGAATCAGATGGAAACAAAACATTTTCCTTAGCACTCATGGAACAGTTAAGAATAGTTTATAGACATTAAAGGAAACTCACACCTTCAAATGGTGTTTATTTAGAACTAAAATTTGATTTATGATTTCATACATTAAGCAAACTAAAGAATTCGAAATCCTAATATGTGAGCCTCACAAATGCACGTAAAAATGTTGATAAAGTAGATATAATTATAAAAATTAAACCCTAGAATCCAATAGAATTGTTTCCTACGTGAAAAAGGAGTGAGAATTATCCACCAAGTAAGTTATTAACGATAGGTAAGAGATCACTCTAGATTTATCCATTCTTAATCAAGAAAATAAATAACTGTTTGTAATTTCACAAATGGTGCTAGTTTTTATTTCCTACTCCAAGTTGAAACAACAATTTAGTTTTTAATTTATATTATAAAAATTTATAACAAAGATAATTATCTAAAACTTCTAGAATCCAACAAAATTCCTAGCTGAAAATGGAGTGATACCACCGACCAAGTGGTTATATTAAAGAGTACGAGATCGCATTAATCCCTTCACAATCAAGAGAAACGAATCTCTAAAGAGCCAAGCAGGGTTAAGATAGTTTATCTAGAAATCACCATGGATATTAAGTACCAAGAACCTATGTCTCATGTGGAGGAAATTTCATTGAACCATGTCCGTGTTCTTGGCCGAGGAACTTACGGATCCGTCTCTCTAGAGGAGCATCCCATCAACGGATTTTACGTGAAGAAAACATCTTCAATCCATGTCAAGGACAATCTTAAGAAGGAGCTCAGGATCATGCATCGTTTCCGCAATCATCCTCGTATTGTTCAAGCCTTAAGCGATAGCATTCACTTAGAATTAAGTATGATCTTCGATGATTGCCACTTCTATATGGAGTATGCATCCGAAGGCACTCTACGCGAGAAAATATCTAGTTTCCAAGGAAAACCATTGCATGAGAATGTGATTGGACGTTCAACTCGTATGATCCTACAAGGACTCGAAGCACTTCACTCACGCGGGTATGTTCATTGCGATCTCAAGCCAGCTAATGTTCTCCTCTTCCCTTCCACTACTTTAGGAGATCCATGGGATGTCAAACTTGCTGATTTCGGATTATCCAAGGAGCCTAATACAGATCCTAAGTCGTTGTTTGCTGGTACGAAATTGTACATGTCCCCAGAATCTGTTGGACCGGACGGACTGATTGGACCGACCCTTGATATATGGTCTCTAGGGTGTATAATTTATCAGATGTTTGGAGGTAAGGCAATACATAATGGAGATTGGTACGAGTGGAGTCTAAACCAAGAAATATCTCCGGTGACTAAAGACTTCTTGAGGTTGTGCCATGCTATGCATCCATCAAGTAGGGCTTCTGCGACCGAGCTTCTTAAACATCCTTTCATTACACAAAGAAACTACATTCCTCGACCTATCCCGACTCATACTCCTATAACGCAACAAGACTTGAAGTTTCCTTTGATGTTTACACGAAGGATATGTTGTCCATTGCCAACTCCGACCGGTCCTACTAGAATACAACAAGAAGCTATGGAGATGGTTCCAAGATAGATGACGTGGAAGGAAGATCAGTTTACTGTGGAGAAGAACGAAGACAAAGTTAAGAGTGTTCTTTTTAGGGTATAGGTGGTTTTAATTGATTTCATCCGTATTGCAGTTTAAGTTTTTGTCTTAGTGTTGGAACTGATATAGTTAAGAGTCATCATTAATTAGAGTATAGTTGACTTTGTTTGTTTTACTTGCTGACAAGAAAACGATTGTGAGTTTCTTGAATTGTTAAATTTTTATATTACTATTTTCACTTATCTTGTGAGATCAAAGATGATCAGATAAACCATATACATTTTTTGTTTGTTTTATAAAGAAAAGTCTTAAGCAAAGTTATAGTTATCGGAGGATCATTATACATATCTAATTAATGAATACATGAAACTTTTATCAAAATATTTGAAAGTAGATGCCAAAAATAGGCATTCACTCACTCTCTTACGTACTAATTTTTTAAGGGAAATTAGCACCAATGACCAACACATGTTTTATAATTCAATTGCTAACCAATCAAAATTTTTGGTTAGAGTATAAAGCAAAAGTGTCCTCATGAATTATGATGAGACACACCATGGAGGAGATGATATTGTTGTGTTTTCTATGGAGACAATTTTACCATCCTTGTCTTCTCAATTCCATTGCCATTGTGTGATTGTTGTGTTGGTATAATAAATTGTGGCCGATCTCAAAATCTGAATGCAACTCTAATTTTTGTGTGTTTGTGTCTTTGTGACATAGCAATACATAGAGCAGCTGGGCCACAACTCAGAGCAGCTTGTTACCAAGTACCTTAAGTTCGTCCTGGAGTCCGTTGTCCTACCGGTGAAGCGAGAATCACTCTTTGAGTTACTGGTTTCCTTCTCATGTAGATTGAAATTGAGATTGTTGATTACTGAAATAGTTGGATTGGAAAATTGGAACAGGGGTTTCCTTTGAACAAAGTATTCATCTTTCTGCTTTCTACAGAAATAGTTTGAGAGTGGCAAAGGCAAACAACATCAAGTACATTGCATTTGCTGCCATTTCTTGTGGGAGTTACGGGTAAAGTCCTCACATTAGTTAAACTGATTCTTGACGCTATAGATTGACGACTTTTGGAGCATATGTGTGCAAAGTGAAGAGTAGAAAATGGAAAATGTAAATGTCATGCATGAAACCTTGTGTATCCCAGTGTATTGTTTTCTTGGTTAGATATCCTATTGATGAAGCTGCTGCGATTGGTATAACAACGATCAAAGAGTTCGCCAATGACTTTGAAGAGGTCAGTGCTAGCTTCTTCTTTTGTCTAGATTGTTGTTATACTTCCATTGATTCAATGTGGAAAGTAAAGTGAAACTTTTATGATTTTCTTGTTGTTTAAGGTGCATTTTGTTTTGTCGGATGCTAAATATAGTGCGTGGGTAAACAAGGCAAATGAGGTGTTACAAAAAGACTGAGAATTCATTTGAAGCCTAAATACGTGAGGCATGACTAATCCTTAAACTTCCACACAAACAAAGCATTTGCTAATTTGTTGATAACTTTGTGATCGTTTGTAACTTGTAACTAGATGGTTGACCCGCACCGTGTGCGGGAATAGAAATTTTTAGATGAATAAGATGATTTCAAAATTTAATAAGAATTTATCAAACATTAAATATGCATATTTGCTTAAACTTATATGCATGTAGAGACATAATATGCGCTGCATAATCTTATGTATAATATTTTGAGTGTTAGTTATCTTGAAAGTTGAGGTTTATCGTTTTACAACTTTTGTATTTGTGATTTTTCAAAAAAAAAAAGAGTAAACTTTTGTATTTGTTGAAATAAAACAGAAATGATATATAATAATACTTAAAATTTTGAAATTACTAAATAAAGAAATTAGATTTGGCGAATAATTGAAGACACACAAATGCAAAATTTCAAAGAAAAAACACAAAACTTCAAAGCAATTAGATACTGTTTTCTTATCATTCATTAATATTTATATATTTTAATTTACCATTTACATTAATTAGCATATAAATTAGTGTAGATACAAATAATTAATTATTTGACACTTTAAAAATTATAATTCATTAACTAACATATAATTTCGAAATTACCTTTATGTTATTACTCTAATCTCCTACATTTTTACCATATTCTTAATCACATAAAAAATAATTAAATGAAAAAACTAAAACCCTAATTTTTTTTATTCTTTTTCCATCTGCCGTCATCCTCCTTTCTTTTCTTCTTCTTCTTCTGTTTCTTCTCCTTCTTTCATTCTTCCATGGTTTTTTTTTTCTCTCCTTCTTCTTTCATGATTTTCTCTTTTTCTCTTTATTCTTCCTTTGGATCCTTAATCTTAAACTGTTTTTCTACGATTTTCATCTTTATCCACGAACATATCACCAAGAGCTGATTCATTGATGCTATTGAGAAGGTGACGGTTAGTCTCCAGATAATACAAAATCACAAGTAAGTTTGTATTCAACAGTAAATAGTGAACTATTATAGTCAACTAAATGTAAATTTATACAAGTATAGTAAACTAGTATAATCCATTAATTCGTATAAATAGTCAACTATTTTTGATCTTATAGATGACTATTTGCACATAAATTAGATGATAACGGACTATCTAATAGCTGACTATTCGTACATAAATAGTCATCATTGATGAGATGATATCCGACTATTTATACATAAATAGTGAATTATTTTTAATCAATATACAATTTTTTTAACATAGTGAACTATTTTACATAAAATAGTGAACTACTTTACTTTTGATATATTTCGTATGTATACTAATGAAACCTTTGTATATGCAGTGTGTCCATTTTATAGTATATAACGGAGATATTGAAGATCAATTTCATACGTCCAGAATTAATGAAAGATCATCAAATAGAATCGTGATCAATCAGAATGAAATCCCGGTCTACATTGATGTAATGGATTTTTAGGAAATTTTTATGGTAATATATTTTTAATGTAATAGGTTTTTTACTTCAGTGATTTTTTTACTAAATTTTCATTAATCAATTCACTAAGAGCATTTTCGTCATAATGTACCAAATTAATGTTACTCACCTAATTTGATTTTACTCAATGCTACCCACCTAATTTAAGTTACAAAAACTAATATACACCTAATTAACCCTTTAAAATATCTATTTAGAAATCTCGTGATCATATTTAGTAGTTAATTAGGTGCTAAAAATTTGGAACAATAAAATATATAATTAAATGATATATTTAGATATAATTCATTTTTGCTAATTAAATAGTAGAACTATAGCCTTATTTATATATTTAATTAAGTTATTTATTTGAGGTTAATTATTTAATTATCTAATGATTTAAGAGTATTAAGTCATGTCATATTTTTAGTCAATCCATGTCATCATCATTTTTTTTGCCTAGTCATCACTTTTTACTTGTGGAAGGTGGATTGTTTTATGAATTAACTCTATTTTTCAAAGCACGAGGTCTAATATATCGCTCTTATGTCATTGTAAAGAATCTAGATATTAACATGTCTATTGTTAATAGATTTCAAAATCTTATACATCGAAAGAATCTAGTGATTTTATTAGAAATTCCATAGGAATATATTTGGAATATGCCATCATCATTTTTTTTGCTTAGTCATCACTTTTTACTTGTGGAAGGTGGATTGTTTTATGAATTAACTCTATTTTTCAAAGCACGAGGTCTAATATATCGCTCTTATTTCATTGTAAGGAATCTAGTTATTAACATGTCTATTGTTAATAGATTTCAAAATCTTATACATCGAATGAATCTAGTGATTTTATTAGAAATTCCATAGGAATATATTTGGAATATGCCATTTAGTTATTGAAAAAACCGATGTAGTTTTCCAAAATAATTTTATGAGATTTGTGATTTTGTGATCTTTGGAAGATTTTACGAAATCTCCTGATTTCATGCACCCATCAACTCCCTATATGCATAGACATAATATGAACCATCACATTAACGTCAGGAAAATTGGAATGTTTACATTATTGGCTACTTGAACATGAACCATCGATCACGTTAACATTATGTAGTAGTATTTGTAATATAAGTAATCTTTGTTACATATCGACCAAATATATTAAATTCCATTTAAAGGTTCATCCGTTCATGCATGCATATATATAATATGAACCACCAGTTAACATTTTGTCTTACGTTCGATATTTTCGTTCATGTAGGCAATTAATGAAGTATGCGATTAGTGATCTATATCATAAACTTCATCATTTTAGTATGCGATTGGAAATTTTCTATTCTTTACAATTTTTTTACCATTTTTTCTGACCATGTTTATTCGTTTTTTTTTAAATTTGTTTTATTTAATAGTATTTTTGTTTTAGTTATCCAATGATTTTAGGGGGATTAGCCATGTCATGCATAATTAATCCAAAGACATGTCATCATTTTTCAATCCATGTCATCATTTTAAACCAATCAAATTATAACAATTAATTAGGCTAATTAAAGTGACTTGTCTTTTAATAGGAAGGGGGATGATTATTTTTTGTAATAAATAAAATTTTATTGGGTAAATATGTCCTTTGCTCTATACATAATTAGTATACTACAAATTAAGCTACATGGCAAAATGTAAATAGAAAGTGAAAAATAAGATTTAAAATAGATACAAATATATTTTCTTACCGATTACACTCGAGTATCCAAAGAAAAGTTGGATTAGTATTTTAAATCATTTACAATTTTTTTTAAAGCAACTAGATGATAAGGGAAAACAAAAAGGAAGTTAAAGCTGATACGAAGTAGGAGTACCATAACAAAAAAGGAAACAATCACTTGTACTAAATATTTTATTTTACGCGTATAAGAAGACTCCACCGACCAATCTCTCAGGTATAAACCAAAGCATCATTGTTTTATTTCACAACAAAAACAAATTGACACCGAAATAAAACCCTAAAGAGAGTATATTGTCGAAGAAGATGGTGATCAGAAAGCCTTTGTGTTTGAGTATCGACGAGTCTAAATTCGAGTTTGTCTCTACCCTTGGCGAAGGAGGCTTCGGTTCTGTTTGTCTCTTGAAGGATCGTAACTCTATACTATACGCAAAGAAAACATCTTCACTCGATAACTTGATGAATCTCGAGAAGGAGCTTCGGATCATGAAACTTTTCCGTAATCATCCACGCATCGTGCAAGCCTCAAGCCCTAATGTTCACATAGGGATCAACCCCCAAAGATGCTTCATCTTTATGGAGTATGCATCCAAAGGTACTCTCCACAACATGATCTCTGAGTTCCGTGGAAGACCAATGCCTGAAAATACGATCAGACACGTCGCTCTTATGATTCTACAAGGACTTGAAGCTCTTCACTCACACGGCTACGTTCACTGCGATCTCAAGCCAGCAAACGTTCTCGTCTTCCCTTCCAAGGCTGTTGGAGAGAGGTGGGATCTCAAGCTTGCTGATTTTGGTTTATCTAAGGAGCCTTGTACTGATTCTAGGTATTTGTTTGGTGGTACGATAGAGTACATGCCTCCGGAGTCTTTTGGACTGAACAGAGTTATCGGACCAGCAGTTGATATATGGTCTCTAGGGTGTGTGGTTCTTGAGATGTTTGGAGTTTGTCCAGAGAAGATGGGAAATTTTTACACGTGGAGGGTTCCTAAACTTGAATCTCCTGTGGCCAGCGACTTCTTGAGGCGGAGCTTGGAGTTTCAGCCGTCACGTAGAGCCACCGCGACAGAGCTATTGAACCATCCTTTTGTTAAGCAAAGGGTGATCAATGTTAAACAGTTTACTGTGGAGAAGAACGAAGACAAAGTTAAGAGTGTTCTTTTTAGGGTATAGGTTGAGTTTGTTTTGTTGACTTGCAATGCAAGAAATAAATGGATGTTTTATTTAATTACATCCGTACTTTAGGTTTATGTCTCAGTGTTGGGAATGTCGGCATTCGTAGACTTAGTTAAGAGTCATCATTAATTAGAGTATATTGGTTGAGTTTGTTTTTGTTTTCTTGCTGAGCGGGAAAAACGATTGTGAGTTTCTTGAATTATCAAATTTTATATACTATTTTCACTTATCTTGTGAGATTAAACGATGAAGATAAACCTGATATTAAAAGTCTACGTTTGATTAAAGAAAAGTCTTCGTATTTCGTTATTTGCGTGTAACATTGTGAAAAAGCAAAGTTTTAGTTATCGGATGATCATTATCCATATCTAGTGAATATATGAAACTTAATCAAATATTTAAATGTAGATGTCAAAAATAGGCATTCACTCACTCTCTTACGTAATAATTTTTGTAGGGAAATTAGCACCAATGACCAACACATGTTATATAATTCAATTGCTAACCAATCAAAAACTTCTGTGAAGGTATAATGTGTATAAAGCGTAAAGTATAAAGCAAAAGTGTCTTTATTATAAAGGGAAAATTAAAAAAATAGGCTAATTTTTCTTTCTAAATTAAAAAAATACACAATTTTTTTTAGAATTAAAAAATAGGCTATAATGGATATTTTTAACCTTTTTTAAGTAAACACGAATTCACTATTGTAAAGAGATCTTTTGTATAGGTAGGTCTAACTGCTTTAAGTTCGCCCTAAAGCCTTCCTCCCAGGCCCGACTACCGAGACAGCGCCGCCGCGTCTTCTCCGAGCAAGGATGTCGCTTCTCCACCACAGTTCTACTGCCTGCGACTCCGTCTAAGCATCTGGGCTTCCATCCGGTGTTTGTTTTTGTCAATCTCCGACAAGATCGACATCTCTGCTCCTCGTCTATGGCTTCGTTTTCTGCTCCATTGATCGCGACCATGTGCTCCCCCTCGTCACTGAGCCGAGATATGAAGCTAGCTAACTTCCGGGTGGTGATTTCTCCGGAACCGGTGATCCCTCCGGAACCACCGGTGCCGCCAGACCCACCTCCAGACCAGCCGCCCCAATACCTTGCTCGGGATTCAAATTCAAATCCGGATCTTTTCTCCTCCTTCATCCAAAGGTTAGATCTGGCTCGTCTTAGTCCCTCCCTCCTTGTACCGCCGGATTTCATCCCTGTAACGACGATGGCTTGCCTCTGTGGCGAGCACCGTTGTCGTCACTTCCTTCCGGGAAGCTCTCCGGTTGATACTCGATGGCTCACCACTCCACCTCCCAACCTTTCCTCCCTCCAAATCCATCCCCGATCTTATGGCTATCACCGGTGCTTTACGCTCGTCACCGGAACAGTAACCACCGGCAAAGAATCTGTGTTGAGCTTGCCCGAGACTCCTTCCTTAGTGGGCTGTGTTGGGCTTCAACAGTTGATGGGCCGTGTAGAATTCTGTTATTTGGTGGGCCTGGCCCATGACCTGGGTTTATTCTTGAGCTTGATAATCGGTTCCCATTATTTGGTTGAGCGTGATTTGTTTCATCTTTGGAGAAGATTATAGTTTTCTGGATTCTCAAATCCTGTAGTTCCTATTGATTCAAATATCTCTTCTATTGCGAGAAGATTAAAGTTTTCTGGATTCTCAAATCTTGTACCTTATCTTCTCTCATTGAGAGTAAGATCTTTCTCGGATTCAAATCCCAGTATTTACCTGACCCTATTGTACTCTTCTGCAGTGGTTTATACCGGTCTTGAAGATGCAACCGAACTCACTGAGTTCATCGGGATGGGTAACCTTTCAACGTCACGGAGTAATGTGACCACCCTTATGTTTTCCGGCTTAGCCGCGAGCTTTATACAGACGCATCAAGAAATTGGTTTTGATTCGCGGTCGTATAATTATCTTGTTTTTTATGCTTTAAGTTATAATGCTTTCATTTATCGTGGTTTACACGAATGTAAGATCGAGTTTAAGTTTTAATTGAAAACAACAGTTTGACAAAAAAAAAAAAAAGAGATCTTTTGTATACAAGCTTTGTCATCTTTCATCTTCTCGCTTACGTTAAAAGTAAAATGCTATGACTCTTTCAGTGATTAACTTATTACAGAACTTTGTGTTTTATGGTTTAAGCTCATTTTTGGTTGATGGTGAATGCTATTGATCAATGCGTAGGTTTTTTTTTATAACTTATCAATGCGTAGGTTGATGAAATATATTCTGTAATGGTCGAAACCGTGAATATAACCACAAAGGAAAAGGTTTTGCTTGAAAGATGTCAAGGTTTCCTATCAAGAGTAGCAGCTATGCATGTAAAGAATCTTTCTCTTTTTCGATATCTTCTTGCTTACGGGTTTAGATTGCTATGTCTACTCTGTTATGATATGGCTTCGGGGGTAAAATGAAAACAAACAGGTTACAGAGTGTAGCCTGAAAACGCACATAATACAACTAAGTCGGATACCAATCGCAAGCAACTTGACTTCACAACTGTAGAGAAAAAACTGATCTTCCTCGAGATAACACATTTGTTCTTTTTGACTACACTACTACTCACCAAGAACAGATTTCCTAACACAGGACCTTTTCCTTCCTCAAATCCCAAAGATTATGGTTTTCAAACCAAGATCAAGGTCAGATATGCGGGTTTATCATCATCACCAACCATCACCATCTCTCACTCTTGCTTCTAGTAGTTCTACGTTTGTTTTTATGTAAGATTGCACGAAATTCCTCTACGTTTCAAATGGTTATTTGGCATAAAGAGATTTCAATACCATGAACTAAGATAAGAGTTAATTCGGGCATAACTCATGTGCCCCTATTAAATCTTTAATTATGTTAAAATGGTTGAATCACTATTGAATGAATGATGTATGCATACAAATTATGAAAGTGGAGTTAGAGATTTTATCGAATATATAGACAACAAATTATGTGCCAAATCAAAGATACGTCACGAACAAGAGAAGGAGCAGCAGGGAGCAGCATGCACGAAGAAAACCAACAAAATAATAGACCCAAAGAGAGCAATGATCATGTTGATGGTTATACGAAGGCATTATTAGTTCTAATGCCATAAATATTGTATATATAAAATAATAAATTTCTGTTTATTTAAAAGAGGTTAAAAATGTCCATCATAGCCTATTTCTTTAATTCTAAAGAAGGTGGTGTATTTTTTTAATTTTGAAAAAACTTTGGCCTATTTTCTTAATTTTTCCTATTATAAAACACACCATGGAGAAAATGATATATATATGGTACTAAAAACACAACTAAATTGGTTACTTGTAGATAACTAGATATAGTGTAAACTCAATTAAAAAAAAAGTCTTTCACTGTTGTGTTTTCTCATAAAAAGTTAAAAAAGTCCATGATTGGGCCCATTAATAAGCCAGACAGAGTCAAATGAGGACGAATGTCTGAAAAGCTCCAATCAAGTTATGCTTATATCTATCACACTCTCATTTTGTCCAAATTACTCTCAATAGATGAAATCCCAAAATTCTCTTTAATGAACGACCAATCAGAAAAATGAAAGAAATTGACTCCAACTGACTCGATTGTATCCGCATGACCGGGAATCGAACTCGGTACCGGACCACTCTCTCTCACGGACCTCCACTCCTCTCTCCACTCAATCTCTAAGCTCGGCTTTGGTCCCAAATAGGATATGATCCGATCTCGTTTGATCTTCATTCGGGACTCTCTTCATTTGTATCTGGTACAATAGAATCCAGATTGTGAGGTCAAAATTGTGAGCTCATTCCCATTTGTGAGCTCGCAATTGGGCTTCACTGAGCTCAACATTCGCGGTTCAAGTTTGTCGCCATTGGTGGTTCTTGGAGCTTCCAATTGAAGCGTGAAGCTTGAAAATTGAGGTGAGTTGGTAGATGTGAGAGCTCGAAGAGCTTGAATTGGTTAAATTAGATTGTGATTTATTCATCGGGCATTTGATGATTTCTATGTATTTCCGTTTTGAGAAATTGTTATTTGGATTTAGTAGATTTGGGATTTGATAAGGTTTGTTGTTAAAGTATAGAGGAATGAATTAAGCTTGAATCAATTGATATTGGATTGAATTGAAGGTTTTATTAAGCTTTGGTATTGAAGAAGATAGTTTTGTTTTTATGCAGGTACAATGAACAAAACAGTCATATATGCTGAATATGGAGGTAAATACGTGGGAAAAGGAGATAAGATACGATGAGATTCAAAAGAAGCTACGGTCTATGGTTTAACGTTTAAGGAAGATATAACATACGCAATGTTAGTGGATAGATTAAGCAGGAAGATTGTGGTAGATAAAGATCGGGAAAAAATGAAATTGAGTTACATTCCATTGCTGTTGAAACCTCCAAGGATTGTGTACATTTTGGATGATGATGATGTCGATGGATACGTATGAACTACAAATAAAAAGCAATGTAGAAGTTCTTTGAATGTGGAAGTAATTGTGTGCAAGGAGCGAGTTGTAACGAAAGGGAGTTCAGTTGGAGTTAATTATGGGGATTCAAATGGCAGAGTAACTGACAGGTCTGTGATTCCGATAGAAGCTACAGAGAGAAATGATGAGGCTGAGAGAAATGATGATGAGGGTGAGAGAAATGATGAAGCAGAGAGATATATTGACCATGGTGAGAATGTTGGATATATTGAGCTTCCTGATGAAGCAGGACAGCAAGGACATGAGTATATTGAGGAATGGGAAGATGGTTTAGGCTTTAGGGAAAGGCAAGAATTTGTGGCAAAGGAAGAAGTGCAAAACTTATTGTTGAGAGTTGCATTTAAGGAATGTTATGATTATGATGTATTAAACTCGGATAGTTACAGATACGTAGTTAGATATAGTGCAGGAGGGTGTGATTGGTATTTACAGGTGTCAAGGCCTCGATATAAAACCAATGACATTTGGACGGTTAAAACATACAGGAAGATGCATTCATGCTCTCGTGCAAGTGCGAGTACAAGCAACACTACAAAGAAAGGCACTCCACAGTTAGCTGCAGATGTTATACATGAAGAATTTCCAGGGGTAGTGGACATCCCATCTCCTAAACTTCGGGTGGATTTGGTTCTGTCCAAAGCCGGAGTGAAGGTTTCATACGAAACCGCCTTGAGAGGGAAACACTTAGCTGTATCAATTTTACGTGGTAGTCCAAAAGATAGTTACAAGAAGTTGCCTACTTATTTGTACATGTTAGAGAAGAGAAATGCTGAGACTATAACAAGTTTGTTGTTGGATAAAGACAATAGGTTCAAGTACGTATTCATTACGTTGGGTGCTTGCATCAAAGGGTTTACAGTGATGAGGAAAGTTATTAGTGTGGATGCAACCTTCATGAAGTATGGTGGTGTTCTAGTTTTTGCCATGGCTCAAGATCCTAATCGTCACCATTATCCTATTGCATTTGGTGTCCTAGATGGTGAGAATGATGCAAGTTGGGACTGATTTTTCAGGCAGTTGTTGACAGTTGTACCAGATAAAGAAGATTAGGTTTTTGTTTCGGACAGGAATGCAAGCCTCATAAAGGCAATTGCTGCGGTGTACAAGAAGGCTTTCGATGGTTATTGTGTGTTTCATTTTTCCCAAAATGTGAGAGAGAAAAGCTGCTAGTGGAAGTAAAGAGTATGTAGGGAAAAATTCAGAGAAATTACAGGAATTTATACCAAGATGGAATTCGATAAGGAGTATGCTGATTTCAGGAGAAGGTTTCCAAAAGTAGGAGAATATTTGGATAAGAGTGTAACCCTTGACAAATGGGCAAGGTGTTATTCTAAAGGAGAAAGGTACAACATCGAAACCACAAACATGTCTGAATATATGAATAGTGTTTTTCAGAAAGCAAGAATGTACGCGTTACTGCCTATGTTTGATGCGATTGTTGGTAAAATTTTAGAGTGGTTTAACAAACACAGGGTTGTCTCAGGTAATATACCAATGAGCCACAAAATGGTACCCTTTGTGGAGAATGAATTGCACCCTAACTGTAAGATAGAGGCAAAATAAAAGGTGACAGTTTTGAACACGTTTTTAAGAGAGTTTAGTGTGATTGGCATGGATGGTTTAAGCTACGAGGTGGACTTGAGGAGCTTTAGCTGCAGCTACAAATATTTCGATATAGACAAGTACCCTTGTGTTCATGCTATTGCCGGTGTTCTTGTGTACGGGAAGCTCCAAGAAAGAATAGTTGACTTAAATATCTATGATTTGTGCTCGGATTATTTTAAGTCAGAGACGTGGGCATTGGCGTATTGTGAGACGATTTATACAGTACCTGTAACACCCCAGATTCTAGAAATGCTTGGTGCATTGTCTGAGAATATATGGTGCATGCGGAGAGGCTTAAAAGAATTGATTTGGCTACCTATTTCACCAAAGTGCACTTATCTTTTCGGTCACTTGTCTTGAGAGAACTCCAGAGTTAAGCGTGCTTGAGCTGGAGAAATCGAAGGATGGGTGACCTACTGGGAAGGCATTTCCAGTACCGGGCGAGTGAGGCCAAAACTCGGGGAAAGATCGCGTGATGATTGCAGGGTCAGGGTCAGTAAACATGCATTTCGAGTCTCCCGGACTAACGCACTGACCGTCGGAGAAGTCTCGGCTTGCGAGCCGAGAGTGGGCGTGGGGCCCACGGCAGGGCTGTCGGGGTGTTATAAGTGGTATCAGAGCTGAACCTTGACGAGTGTGGGTATAACACTGTCAGGGTAACGATCTTGGTACGCAATGAGGACGTTGCGCGCTGTGAGAGGGGGTGATTGTAACACCCCAGATTCTAGAAATGCTTGGTGCATTGTCTGAGAATATGTGGTGCATGCGGAGAGGCTTAAAAGAATTGATTTGGCTACCTATGTCACCAAAGTGTACTTATCTTTTCGGTCATTTGTCTTGAGAGAACTCCAGAGTTAAGCGTGCTTGATCTGGAGCAATCGAAGGATGGGTGACCTTCTGGGAAGTCATTTCCAGTACCAGGGGAGTGAGGCCAAAACTCGGGGAAAGATCGCGTGGTGATTGCAGGGTCAGTAAACATGCATTTCGAGTCTCCCGGACTAACGCACCGACCGTCGGAGAAGTCTCGGCTTGCGAGCCAAGAGTGGGCGTGGGGCCCACGGCAGGGCGGTCGGGACGTTATAGTACCACATGAGTGTCACTGGACATGTCCGGATGACATACTTTCAAAGGTGTCATTAGCTCCGCAATATCCAAACAAAAAGGGAAGATATCAAGAAAACAGGTTTACTCATCCAGGAGAACGTCGTAGGAAAAAGAGAAGGATGAACAACAAGTATGTGAAAGGGAGAAGCTTGGGAGAATAGATTGGACTTCCTAGTGTTGGTTAAATTTTATTGTATTCAAAGTTGTAATTGAGTATTTCTCTTTCTCTCTGGCTGGACAAACTACGAAAACTGGTCTAATTATGTATTGTTTTTGGTCTAAAAACCAATTTATTTATAAATGATTTTGAAAGATGGTTTAAATGAAGGACATATGATATACAACAACTAATACAACAACTAATCATTACTCTTTTAAAAAACACCATAACTTCATATTTGGTTTTAAATTTTCCAATATTTCTCATATAAAACCTTTAGTATTATTGCAACTTTGAAGCTCACTATCCACCATATCATTCGAAATATGTATACGATTTGTTTCTAAACATTTGACAACACGAAAACGTTGGGACAATGAAATAATTGCGATCGAATGAGTGAACAACTGAAAATTTCGTAATTATCATTGTTGTAACTACGAAAAAGTTAAAATCCGGAAAAGAACAACTACTTGATGATTTTGTACAACCATAAACTAGATCCAACTGCTAACACTTATAACACATGTATAACACGTTTTTTTTCTATTCACGTATTGGCACGATATTTTGTTAATTTTTAAAACTTATTTTCCCCCAATTTTGTATTTTTGTCGATAAAAGAAACAACAAATTCTGTTTTCCTTTCCTTTTCCTCTCATTCTCACTTTCCCTTTTTTCACTTTGTTCCTTTTCGTATCACACGAACAAAGGCGCCGCTCACTCCGACTCACTCCAAGGTTAGGTTTCAATTTCGTATTGGGATTTAGGGATTCGATGATTAGGGTGTAATTTCTTTCCATTTATGGTTTAGGGTTCAACGAATTTGGGGTATCTAAGATTTGGGGTTTTAGGGTTCATCGAATTTCGAGATTTAGGGTTCATTGAATTTGGGGTTTTTGTGTTTTGTCAATTTGGGGTTTACATAATTTGGGAATTTAGTCAAATTATGCACTAACTCATTACATTGCATTCTCCTACGCCGAGAACATGTCAATCTTTGATGATTTTGATACTGGCTCCAACAACAGCAACTCGTCATCATCGGATGACGAAAACCCATTTATGGCAGCATTACTGGAAGAATTTAGGGTTCCGGTGCCATGGGATGGTAAAGGTATTCCGACCCATTGTTATTGTGGATCCAAGGCTACGGTCTTGCACACGCGTGGTGTTCTCAACAATGAGCTTAAAGTTTATACCTGTCTTGGAAATAGGGAGGTAAGAACCATGATCCAAGAACCATCATCTCTATAATATTTATTTACTTGAGATCGGTGTTAATCATTTCGCCTTGTTGGTTTTTGGTTAGGACGGAAATGAACACATTTGGAAATTCTATGACGAGGCAGTCGTCGAGGAGATTAATGCTATGAAGACCAACGTAAGTGACCAAAGAGCTCGACTCGAAACATCTGCTAAGGAAGTCAGTGACCTCAAGAACGTGGTTGGTGTTCTTCAGTCTAAGGTTCTTCAGCTTCAGGCGAAGCTTGTTCAACCTCGACGTTAAGATACCAGCTACTTGGAGTGCAGCTACTTGTTGTAATTTGTAATTTGTTGCTTTCTAATTTCAATTTCAATGAACTTGTGTTTCATGTTTGTAACTTCTTAAAACATGTTTGTAATGATATATTATGTTGCTTTTGTTTGTAATGATATTATGATAAACTTGCTCAAGTAACAACTGCAAACATCCCAAACAAACATCATCAAATCAAACCATTACCCTTACACATTACAAAAAAACCCATGAAAATAAAGAAACTGTTTCACCAGTAGTACCAGTTTACGAAAACAACAACAAAATAACCGAATCCAAATTGTTTGACCAATAGTTCCTGTTATCGAAAACACTAAAAAAAACCGAAGTACAAGCTTGAAGATATTATACTCAACTTCATGGGTTCTTGCGGGAGGGCGTATTTGGCTTCTCAAAGTGGCCACTTACAAGGTTTGAGTAGCTTATCCTCCTCTTCTTCCCCTTATCTTCTCATTAACCTTCTTCTTCTCATTCACAGTAGATTGTTCACCACCGAGTTCTTCACCACCGAGTTCCTCACCACCTTCCACTTCCTTCTCCACACCAGTCCTCGCTTCCTTATCCTTCACACTAGAGGGTTCACCACTTTCCACTACCTTCTCCATCGGTGGTACAAATTTCATGAAATACTTCACTTTTTTATCCAAGTCCGCAAGCTTCTCTGAGACCTCTAGTTCTAGGTTTGTCACCTTATCACCAAGTTCCTTCAATCCAGCTTCCATAAGATCCTTGAGGACCTCAAAGCAGTCACCACCACTCTCCTGCACCTTCCTTTTTCCTTTTTCCTTTTCCGTAGACACACCTTCATGTCAACTTTCCTACCTTCCACATCATCATTGAACATCTTTTCGAACCAAATATTCTTTTTTTCATCAAACATCTTCATCCAACCATCAACAATTGCATCATAATGATCATCATCCTCAAGAGCATCCATGATATCCTCCATAAGAGGAATCTCTTCCAATCTAGGTTCCATGATACTATGGATATCCTATGATAAAGGTTCAAATCAATTTCTTGTAATTAATCATCAAACCATACTCATTTACAATACAATCTAAGAATCTAATAGGTTTTCTCTAACCTTTGAGTTGCCAAGTGCTTCATTCAGAAAAGACAGTGGATAACCTTTCATGTTGGTTGTTTTGAATATGCTCTTGCACATCCTAGAGCAATCATTCGTTGCTGCTTTAACTGGTTCTCTGAACTTCTCCATCAAAACAGGTATCGCCTCAAATGGTAGGAGCTACGCACAATCAAAAAGCCACACAATAACATAAGAAAATACTCACATAATGAACAACGCATAAACTAAATTACGTAACCACATACCTCCAAAGGATTTATGAAAAATGGAACGGTTCAATATGGTTTGGCGACTCCATTACACCTATCCACAATATGGATTAACCTCTCCATAGTGTGATCAAAAGACAGTCGACCCCATGGAAAGGTCCTGCACCACTCTAAATTAGTCACAGCTCTTCTAAAGATGTCTTCTACTAGAGGTGCTCCATCTCCAGCCTTAGCATTGCCAATGATGATACTCGATAAGAAGTGTTGGGGTCGGAAATCCTTTCCCCGAGAACAACAATCGGTAATGACAAGGGCGCTGTGATATGGTTGAGTTGTCGAGTAGGCAAATTAGCCAAACAACCATATACACCGTCGCTGCCAAATTTGAGAGTTAGGCCAAATTTGGCCTAGCCGGGAAAAGTTTGGCCAAACCAGGGAAATTGGCCGAACCACCCAGACAGGTTTGGCCGAACCGCCCAGGCAGTTTTGGCCGAACCGCCCAGACAGGTTTGGCCGAGCCTGTCCAGGCAGTTTTGGCCGAACCGCCCAGGAAGGTTTGGCCGAGCAAGCCAAACCGCTTAGGCGAAATCTGCCAGCCAAACCGCCTAGGCGAAATCTGCCAGCCAAACCGCTTAGGCGAAATCTGGCAGCCAAACCGCTTAGGCGAAATCTGGCAGCCAAACCTCTTAGGCGAAATCTGGCAGCCAAACCTCTTAGGCGAAATCTGCTAAACAAAAGGCCTTGCATATTTCTGGTTAAACGGGATCGACTACATTTCGCCGAGGAGAGTCTTTTCTGAAGAGCAGGTTAGTAGCTAGGAGTGGCAAGCCTATCGGGCCGACGAGTTCAGAACAAGTCTAGCCCATCAGGAGAAGCCCATCAGGAGAAGCCCACAAGGAAAGCCGCCTTCAGAAGGAGAGATCATCGGTGAAATAAGGAAACTTCCTTTTTCTGCGAGAAGATAAACTCAATAAGGAAAGAGGATCGAGATGAGTCCCGAAGAATTAAGATAATTTCCTTTATCTTGTTGTAACCCTAAACCGACCTAGTCGAGTATATATATCGATGTACATCCTTTGAGAAAGGGATCCGCAACTTTATTCACAAAAGCAATACAAAACAATAACAAACCCTAGTTTTTCTTTGCTCATCGTTTTCTATTTCGTATCTTAACGCAGAAATCTCAACTTCCTCTCGAAACCCTAACAAATCTAATTGTGCGATTTCCGGCATCCACAATTTGGCACCGACCAAGGGGAATTAGAGAATTTCTTACACAAAAAAACTACGTAACAACTCAAAGATGGTAAGCAGCGAAGAAAACACGTCCCGCAGAGACAACCGGGAAAGAGAACCTTCGATCGCGGCTGATATGCTCAAATTTACCCTGAGCTACTCTCTCAAATTAAGAGATCAATTGTAGTAGGGGTCGAATCACTGGGAGTTAAATCAAACAATATGATTATTGACTTCGAATTGAGCTAAGCAAAATAAAGTAAAATAAAGACAAAAGCAAATTGAAACAGAGAAAAATTGTTGATTTAAAATTCAATTAAACAAAGAGCTAGGCTTTTGGGTAATTCTCAGGATGAATCAGAATTGCAGGTTAAACAGAATCAAGATTTAATTAAGAACCGTTCTAGAACTTGGAACACTAAAATATAATTAACCAACTGTCGTTGCGAAAACTAACTATGTCTAAACCTTAGAAAACCAAATTTCTTTGCGAATTCAATCAATTTAAACAAGCTTTAAATTCAAGTCCAATTTGTTCGCAAAATCCCTAAACCAAATTTCTTTGCGAATAAGTAATTTTGCTCACCTAAGATCTAGTTCTGGCTAATCAATTACACTTTCGTGTCAATCTATCAACCTAAGATATCCAAATTCAGGGTCGCGAATCCTAAACCAGAGTTAAAGCAATCTAGGTGAAGAACCTAACAGATAATCCTATCAAGTGAGTTTACCCTAACAATTCATCATCATTCCATTCGAACTACCCTAAACCTAACAAGCAAACTACTCAGACATGGCAGCAAAGCAAATCATAACTGAATAATAACGCATAAAGAAAGAGAATAAGAATAAGAATAAGAACAATAGGGTTCGAAGAATCTCAAAGTATAAAGTAAACTTGTCTCCCTAAAAACCCTAAAAATCTCTCTCTAAACTTTGTTAAGTAAAATCTAAAGTTATGATTAAAAACCCTAAAATAAACTATTTATAGCAACATAACTCGTGGTGGGCTTTTATGACAGTCTATTGTAGCTTTCGGCCCATTAACTAGCGAATTTCCTTCTTTAAAACGTATTTAGGTCGGTTTCTGCGCTGGCCTGTCGATCGACAGGCACAAGGTGTGTCGATCGACAGGCACAAGGTGTGTCGATCGACAGGTGTTCGTGGGTCTGTCGATCGACAGGTGCTCGTGGGGCTGTCGATCGACACGCCAATTGAAAATCCGTTCTAACGACTTCAGCTCCTCTTTCCACAATGCTCCAAAACGTTCCATAATCATCAATTAAGCTCCACACGTCCACAAACCTGCAAAGACTCTAAAACACTCGAAAAACACCGAATAGACTCGATAAAACCGGGTTAAATCATGGTAAAAAACGGGTAAAAACTATGATATATCAACTCCCCCAGACTTAGCTTTTGCTTGCCCTCAAGCAAATTAGAGACTAAACTGAAGTCGAGGTTTGAAAATCGCGAGAACTCACTTATCTTTAGGAACATTGCTTTCGCTTTCTTGACTCTTTTGCTGCATGTAAACAAAGTACCTTTGGCAGTCACGAATCTCAACCATCATAGGTTGGGCCTCAAATCTTAACCTGCAAACCCATCAGTTTCACATCCTCCTAACTGTCGCACACTAAATCGAAGTGATGATGGAATTCTCTCCAATGATATCAACCAAGTAAAAGTCTAGGTGTGATGTTAAAGGCTTTTGTGTTTAAGTGGAGCTAAAGAGTGTTTAGGGTTACCGGATTTTATTTGGTGGATGCAGACATTATGCATAATCACAAGAGAGAGTCGGGTCCAGTTGATGTCCACAGTTTCTCATTCACATTGCACTCCCTCCTCCAAAACGTTATCAGGAACCAAACACCTCCATATAATCAAGTTCCACTTTCTACATCCAACTTCTTCATTCCTTGAGATTTTTCTTTTGAAGCTAGAGACTTATTTAAATAATCATTTCCCTTTCCCTTACTTATTTTTCGAAATAAATTTTTTTATTTTTTTATTTTTTTATTTTTTTATTTTTTTATTTTTTTATTTTTTTTCAAGACTCTAAGGGGGGAAATGATTTTACAAAGATATTAGTCTCGAAAATTACCATTGTTGTGTATTAAGTCCCAAGGAATGCTTAGCGTTGCTGCTCTCTTTCAAGTACTCCTACCAAGTCTTTTTTCTGTGCAATTTTTGTGAATGAAAAACTGCGTCGGATCTCTTTCTCTCCGGAGTTTATACACATGCCTGCACATAAAACTAAGGAAAAGAGACTGCATGAGGTTTGAACAAAAGGTTAAGGTTAGGGGTTGGGTACCAACTAAAAATGAGCTGGTCATTCAGGATCAACAAAGAATGGTAAAGAGAATAAGGAGTCCTGAATGTTTTATTGTCGTGATATCATCAAAGAGAATATAGCGAAATGGAGATCAAGTGTGCTAGTCTGGAATTTGATCTACTTCGTTCTGCAAATCGCGATAAGAGGGGAACCTGTACTATCATCTGATTTCGAATTCGTTCCATCCAAAAGCTTCATCGCAACAGCTAAAAGTTTCAAAAACTAAGCTTTATTCCTAAGAAAGATCATTATTCCCTACATTTTGACTCAATCAAAACAAATTTTTGACTCCAAAATAGAAAATAATGTTAGTAACTACCTCCCCCAGACTTGAACAACACTGTCCCCAGTGTTATTCAAGCCTGAAATTGGTGAAAGAAAAGAAAAATAAACAGTTAGAAATTTTTTTTTTTTTTTTTTTTGGGTGCTAAAATCCAAAAATTGAAGAAAAATCCTAAATAATTAGACTTACCAGTGGGTTGCCTACCACCAAGCGCTTGTTTTCAGTCATTAGCTTGACTGCGAATGATGTTCAGGCTGGAGGTGGATCACTGAAGTGTACTCCCCCAGACTTGCAAGGAACAATACCAGGAAAGAGCTTCATAATATTGTTCAGCATCTCTTGAACAACTACCTCTTCCTTCTCCCTTAGCTCCAAAGGAATGACAATTCTGAACTTGGAGAATGGTTTAGAGGTCTTTCTGTGCTTCACCTTGGGGATCTCTTTGCACTTGGGGCTCGCTGGCATGTTGATGTCGTGACGTGCAATGGGAGGAGCCAACTTGAGGACGTTTTAAACCTTCTTCGTCTCATCTTCAAAGCCCAGCGTATCTCCAACATTGACACTCATACAAGAAGCTGATGTGACAAGAACTGAAGGATAGAAGACATCCTTGTTGATGTTCGAGAAGGAGATTCGCTTATTAGGAAAATTCACCATTGCTCCCACTGTTGCAAGGAACTGTGCACCAAGAACCAATGGTTTACAAATATTATCCTTTCTCTCAATGATATAGAAGTCCGTAGGAACAAGACAATCTCCTATTTGAATCAACACGTCAGGAATGAAACCTTTAGAAATTGTACACGATCTATCTATGAGCTCGATATAAGTCCTTGAAGGTTGTAACTCCAAAATTCCTAGTTTCTTTGTAACAGCCTCACACATAACATTCACATTAGCTCTTGTGTCGCATAGAGAATCCTTAAATTCTACACCATTGATCGAACACGGAACCACACACATCCCCGGATTCAATAACTTTGGTATCATCCTCAACGATGTTGGAGCTTGTTTCCCTTTCTCTTTAGGTGCTTTGTCACTGCCTTGGTTGATAGATGAAGGGTATAAACTCCTTGGGTATGGGATCTTGGGCTTGTAGACACGTTCAAAGGCGATTTCAGACTGATTTTCCAAGATTCCTGTGTTTCCTGAAGCTGTCGATCGACACTCACTGTGTGTGTTGATCGACAAGGTCTGTTTTTCGATTGCCGTCCGATCTAGGTGTCGATCGACAGTAGGAGGCCTGTCGATCGACAGGCCCTCTGCAATCTGAAAATTCTGGTTTTCTTCAAGAACCCCGAGCAAAGCTTCATCTTCGCACTTCTCAATAGTTGAAAACAGTTGTTCTTCACTCTTCAACGTGATAGAATTGGAGAAGTGCTTTGGGTTCATGTCCGTTTTCCCTGGAAGATAACCTTCTTGTCTCCTTACATTTTCAGCAGTCTGAGCAACCTAAGTATCAAGCTTCTTCAAGTGAATATTGAGGGCTTCAATTTTTCCATTCAGATCAGTGTAGAGGCTGTCAATCTTCGTATTGAAATTCACTGTTATCGATTGTTGACCCTCCAGAATCTGCTCGAGAATAGCTTTCGTGTCATTGTCTGAAGATCTAGCATGTATTGGCTGATAAGATGAAGATTCGTAGTCCCTTGAGTAGTTATTTCTCTGGTTGCTTCCACTGTAGCCTCCAAACCTGTGATTCTGAAAACCATTCCCATTGATGTAGTTAACATCCTTTTGATTATTCTCCGCCTCTTGACCAAAGTGAACTGCCTTCTTTCCCACTAGAAGGCTATGCATAGAATCTATCTTGGCTTTCACCTCAGCAATCTCAACTCCACCTGACATACCTGCTTCTTTTCTTCTCTCCTCATCAATCTTTTTCGTGTTGTTGCTCGAAGCCACGTTTTTAATCAATACAAAAGCATCAGCTGGATATCTAGTCTTGAAATTCCCATTACTGGCGGAATCCAAAGTCATCTGATGCCTCCAAACTACACTTCTGAAGAAGATGCCCAACAGCTGAATCTCTGTAAAACCATGGTGAGGACAATCTCTCTGATAGCCCTTGAAACGTTCCCATGAAGCCTTGAATGCTTCAGTTGGTCCTTGAACAAAAGAAGAGATCTTCGCTCTCATCTCATCTGAACGCGATTCATCGTAGAAATGGCCCAGGAAAGCGTTCTTTATATCGTTTCAAGTGGTCAGTGAGCCCGGCTCCAACTGCTTCAGCCAGTAGGCTGCATCCCCAGCTAGAGAGTGTGGGAATAGCTTACAGAAGACGTAATCGAGAGACACCCCATTTGCCTTGATGCTAGATGCGAGGTCTTCGAACCTCTCAAGATGATCCATGGGATGTTCTGTAGGATGTCCATGGAACTGATGCTGAGCTACCAGTGAGAAGAAAGCAGGCTTCAGCTCAAAGTCCTGCCTAGCGAATCCAGGGGCTCGGATCGCTGCCCTGTTAGCATAGTACTCTTCAGGTCGGTTGTAATCACCCAAAGTGCGTCGGTTCACTACAACTTCCTGAGCTTGATGATTTGCCTGAGCCTGACGCTCTAGCTCAGCTAGCTGACGTTCTAACTCAGCTCGTTGACGATCTAACTCACCTCGTTCTCTTGCAACTGTGTCGTCAACCTCCTCTGCCTCAATAATGGCATTACCAGCTTCATCAATCCTATCTCCCTGCTCGTTGTATCTGTTTCCCTCTCTGTCAAACAGCTCACCCTGAGCATTCGAAATAACTACTACAAGCTGACGCACCATGTTAGCTTGTACCTGAAACACAAAAACAAAAGAAAAAATGCGTAAAAATGAATAAAAAAAATACTTAGTCAAAATTCTAGAATCAAAATCCTATGGGTGATTTTGACTCCCCGGCAACGGCACCAAAATTTGATATGCTCAAATTTACCCTGAGCTACTCTCTCAAATTAAGAGATCAATTGTAGTAGGGGTCGAATCACTGGGAGTTAAATCAAACAATAGGATTATTGACTTCGAATTGTGCTGAGCAAAATAAAGTAAAATAAAGACAAAAGCAAATTGAAACAGAGAAAAATTGTTGATTTAAAATTCAATTAAACAAAGAGCTAGGCTTTTGGGTAATTCTTAGGATGAATCAGAATTGCAGGTTAAACAGAATCAGGATTTAATTAAGAACCGTTCTAGAACTTGGAACACTAAAATATAATTAACCAACTGTCGTTGCGAAAACTAACTATGTCTAAACCCTAGAAAACCAAATTTCTTTGCGAATTCAATCAATTTAAACAAGCTTTAAATCCAAGTCCAATTTGTTCACAAAATCCCTAAACCAAATTTCTTTGCGAATAAGTAATTTTGCTCACCTAAGATCTAGTTCTGGCTAATCAATTACACTTTCGTGTCAATCTATCAACCTAAGATATCCAAATTCAGGGTCGCGAATCCTAAACCAGAGTTAAAGCAATCTAGGTGAAGAACCTAACAGATAATCCTATCAAGTGAGTTTACCCTAACAATTCATCATCATTCCATTCGAACTACCCTAAACCTAACAAGCAACCCTAAACCTAACAAGCAAACTACTCAGACATGGCAGCAAAGCAAATCATAACTGAATAATAACGCATAAAGAAAGAGAATAAGAATAAGAATAAGAACAATAGGGTTCGAAGAATCTCAAAGTATAAAGTAAACTTGTCTCCCTAAAAACCCTAAAAATCTCTCTCTAAACTTTGTTAAGTAAAATTTAAAGATGATTAAAAACCCTAAAATAAACTATTTATAGCAACATAACTCGTGGTGGGCTTTTATGACGGTCTATTGCAGCTTTCGGCCCATTAACTAGCGAATTTCCTTCTTCAAAACGAATTTAGGTCGGTTTCTGCGCTGGCCTGTCGATCGACAGGTGTTCGTGGGTCTGTCGATCGACAGGTGCTCGTGGGGCTGTCGATCGACACGCCAATCTGACGGTAATTGAAAATCCGTTCTAACGACTTCAGCTCCTCTTTACACAATGCTCCAAAATGTTCCATAATCATCAATTAAGCTCCACACGTCCACAAACCTGCAAAGACTCTAAAACACTCGAAAAACACCGAAAAGACTCGATAAAACCGGATTAAATCATGGTCAAAAACGGGTAAAAACCATGATATATCAGCGGCTACTGCTACCAAAAACCCTGCTCATGGTGACCTAACCGAGGTGAAAAAGATGCTAGAAGACTTCCTCACTGAGCAGAAGAAGCAAGCCAAGATGATCGAAGAAAACTCGAAGGAACTGAAAGCTCTTTCGCGAAGAAAACGCGAAAGACCCAACACGACGAGACTTATAGTGCGCGTCGATCCTCAACGCCTTGACTTCTCAGCGCCCCGCACTACTCGGGGAAACCCTGAGGATCTACCACCACCGCCGCCGCATCGAGAAACAGATAAGTCTCTCGAACGTGTCGTAGACGTCTCTGACGAAGAAGAACCAGCTCCTCTAAAGCGTACACGGACGGAAGGTGCAGAAGGAGGCCGACCAGAACCGCGCGCCCCTGACAACCAAAGCGCGTCAAGCTCTTCCAAAACAGAGATTTTAAAGGCGAGGAACACACCCTTCGACAAACGAATCGCGAAAACGAAAATCTCCGATCCTGGAAGGATCAAGTTACCCATCTACGAAGGAACCACTGACCCTTCGGATCATCTCATGGAATTCGAAGTTGCCTTGGGGAGAGCGAACTTCAAGGAAACGGAAAAAGACATCGTCTACTGTAAACTGTTCGTAGAAAGTCTTAAGGGGTCTGCGCTACAATGGTTCTACAAGCTGGGGAAGAACTCAGTTCACACTTTTCTTCAGCTTTCCGAGTTGTTCATTCAACATTACAACATCTTCATGGAACGGAAGATCTACGACTCGGAACTATGGAATAATAAGCAAGGCGAGAACGAGAGTCTTCGATCTTTCATGACAAGATTCAAAAACACGCTTTCAAAGGTTGAAGGTATCAGCAACAAGTCAGCCCTGGAAGCCTTGCGAGGGGCACTTCGGTGCCCATCTCCATTCTGGCAAGAGATGAGCCTCAACACGCCGATAACGATTCAAGACGCTCTCCACCGCGCAGCCGACTTCGCCCAAACAGAAGAGGAAGTCCAAGCCAGGAAGGGCGGAAAGACCAAACAAGCAAGCGAACCAGCCAAAGTCGCTGCACCTAAGAAAAACAATCCTACCTACGTCGAATACGAAGGAGGGTCCGGAGGGGCTCACAACTATCAAGTAGAGTCATCAGGTTGCGGACGCGGAAGAGGCCATGGGCGCGGTCGCGGCAGAGGAACCTGGAACAACACCTGGACCAGAGAGTCGAAGGACTATGACGAGAAGCTGTATTGCGATTTCCACAAATCTAGTGGACACTCAACCTTAAGGTGCCGAGAGTTAGGGCTACAGCTCATAGCCAAACTCACAGAAGGCACCTTAAAAAACAACAACAGCTTGTCAGACTTCAAGCCAGTGGAGAAAGCTCCTACCGAGGCCGAACAACAAGTGGATACTCCTAGACGCCACCGTCGCGATGATGGCGTGGAAAATGGAGAACAACACGAAGTTATCAACATGATAATGGGAGGATCACAATACTGTGCTGACGATGAGACCGCGATCGAAGCTTATCGATGTTGCGCAAACATCTCAGCACCCGCAAAGCCAAGGCTTTCCAGCGACTCAATCACTTTCGACGAGAAAGACACTGAGGGCCTCGACCAACCACATAACGATCCCTTGGTAATCAACCTAACCGTCTACGATTTCAACATCGCTCGCGTTCTTATCGATACAGGGAGTTCGGTGGATGTCATCTTCAAGAAAACGCTTGAGCGAATGAAGATTGATCTATCCACAATCAAAGGAAGGCCTAAGCCCATCACGGGTTTCTCTGGCGAAACAACCATGACGATGAGAACAATTCGCCTTCCTGTCCAAGCTGACAATGTTAAACAGATGGTCGACTTCACTGTCTCCGATCATCCAGCAATCTACAACGTGATCATGGGAACTCCTTGGCTTAACCTGATGAGAGCCGTGCCTTCAACGTACCACTTATGCCTCAAATTTCCAACTCCCATCGGCATAAAGACAATATGGGGAAATCAGAGGGATTCCCGTACCTGTTTTCTGGCCGAGCATAAGATGCGAAACATCGAGAAGAAGAAGGACGCCCCTGAGCCTCATAAATCACGAAAAAGAGCTAGAACTAGCCCCGAACAGGTGAAGAACCTGACTGACCTCTTATAGCAATTACAGATTGCAGAAGGTCGCGTAGAAGAAGAACGACCCACCTGCGAACCTGTGATATCTGTATGCATCGACGAACAACACCCCGAAAGATGCATAGAGATCGGGGCCACCCTTGATGAAGATCTTAAGAAGAAGGTCGTGGCTTTCCTCCGGAAAAACATCAATACTTTCGCCTGGGCAGCAGAAGACATTCCAGGGATAGATATCAACGTCACCAGCCATGAACTCAACGTCGATCCGACATTCAAACCAATAAAACAAAAAAGGAGGAAGCTCGGCCCCGAACGAGCAAAATCGGTAAACGACGAAGTCAAAAGGCTATTACGCGTCGGATCAATCACTGAAGTCAAATACCCCGATTGGCTCGCCAACCCAGTCATGGTAAAAAAGAAGAACGGTAAGTGGCTTGTCTGCGTAGATTTCACGGATCTAAACAAGGCGTGCCCTAAAGACAATTTCCCTCTGCCTCGCATCGATCGCTTAGTGGAAGCAACAGCAGGGAACAAACTGTTGACATTCATGGACGCCTTATCGGGCTATAAACAGATCCTAATGCATCCCAAAGATAGAGAAAAGACCGCCTTTATAACCGACCGCGGATGCTACTGTTACAAGGTTATGCCTTTCGGCCTGAAAAACGCTGGAGCAACATACCAAAGACTCGTCAACAAGATGTTTCAAGACCAATTAGGCAAAACAATGGAGGTGTATATAGACGATATGCTTGTGAAATCTCTTGAGGAAAAGGATCACATCTCGCACCTGGAAGCATGCTTCAACCAGCTCAATCTTTACGACATGAAACTAAACCCGACGAAGTGCAGATTTGCAGTTACCTCTGGAGAATTCCTAGGATACTTGGTCACCCATCGCGGCATCGAAGCAAATCCAAAGCAGATTGACGCGCTAATCCAAATGGCATCTCCGAGAAACAAACATGAAGTACAGAGATTAACTGGACGAGTGGCTGCACTCAACCGATTTATCTCACGATCAACTGACAAATGCTTCCCTTTCTACAACACGCTGCGAGGAAACAAACTGTTTGAGTGGTCAGACAAGTGTGAAGACGCTTTCAGACAACTTAAAGAGTATTTAGCAACGCCGCCTATCCTCGCCAAACTAGTAACTGGAGAACCTCTTTTCCTCTACATCGCTATCTCTGAAACAGCCTTTAGTGCTGTGTTAGTACGTGAGGAACGAGGCGAGCAAAAACCCATCTTCTACGTCAGCAAGACTCTCACTGATGCTGAAACAAGATATCCTCAATTGGAGAAGATTGCACTTTCCATCGTCATGGCATCACGAAAGCTAAGGCCCTATTTCCAAGCTCACACCATCGTAGTTCTCAGCACCTTCCCTTTGCGCTCGGTTTTGCATAGCCCAAGTCAATCTGGCAGGTTAGCCAAGTGGGCAATTGAACTCAACGAGTACGACATCCAATACAGAGGGCAGACGTGCAACAAGTCACAAGTATTGGCATACTTCCTCATCGAACTCCCTGAGGATCAAATGCTAAAGGAGGTCCGACCGGGTATCTGGGAACTACACGTCGACGGCTCGTCATCTAATATTGGGTCTGGAGTAGGAATACGCCTAGCGTCGCCAACAGGCGAGATCCTTGAACAGTCTTTTCGTCTAGGCTTCAAAGCCTCCAACAACGAAGCAGAGTATGAAGCCGTCATCGCTGGAATGAGGCTCGCCCAAGGACTCAACATCGAGTATGTTCACGCTTTCTGCGATTCACAACTAGTTACTAGCCAATTCAGCGGCGAGTATGCAACAAAAGACGATCGGATGGAAGCCTATGTAAAGATAGTCAAGGACCTTTCCTCGACATTCAAAGAGTTTACGCTAACACGAATTCCTCGAGGGGAAAACGTCGACGCTGACGCATTGGCAAACCTTGCCTCCGCTTCAGCTCCTCCAAAAGATCCGGCTTTGAAGCGGGTAATCCCCGTGGAGTTCATCGAATTTCCCAGCATCCAACAAGGTACAGCGCTATCTATTTCAACACGATCTCAGATCGCGAGACAAGCAAAAGCCATTGCTGAATCACTCGAGACGAGTCCCAAAGACATGGAGATGACAGAAGCAGCAGAAGAAACAGAGCCCACGCATCCGCCAATAACAACGCCTAAATAACTGACACTGAGAATACCCCGGACGCTGAGAATACCCCGGACGCTGACAACCTCTCGCTGAAAGATCATGACCAAGACGCATCTGTCCCGATGGAAACTGATGGAGAACCTGAGTATGGATGCGATAAGCCCTAGATGGACCAAATCCGTGATTACATCGTTAGTGGAGAGCTGCCTAGTAACAAGTGGGCATCCCGCAAGTTACAGAAGCAAGCTGCTCGATACGTCCTGTTAGATGAGAACATCTACAGGTGCGGGTTCTCCGGTCCTTTGCTCACCTATGTAGAGGGACAAGAGGCCAGACAAGTCATGGAAGAAGTACACAGCGGGTCATGCGGCAATCACTCAGGAGGCAAAGCCTTGGCAATCAAGATAAAGCGACATGGCCACTTCTGGCCTACCATCGTGAACGACTGCATTAAGTTTTCAGCCAAGTACGAAAGATGTCAACGTCATGCTCCAAAAATTCATCAACCAACGGAGAAGCTCTCTTTCGTCACCTCTCCTTACCCATTCATGAGATGGGCGATGGACATCGTAGGACCTCTGCATGCGTCAAAACAAAAGCGTTTCTTACTTGTTTTAACAGATTATTTCTCAAAGTGGGTGGAAGCTGAGGCTTACTCAAGTATCAAAGACGCCCAAGTCGAAAGTTTCGTCTGGAGAAACATCATATGTCGTCACAGAATTCCATTCGAAGTTATCACCGACAACGGTTCTCAGTTCATCTCCAACAGGTTCGAGGCCTTCTGCGTAAAGTGGAAAATTTGACTCAACAAATCTACTGCTCGTCATCCCCAGGGAAATGGACAGGCAGAAGCAATGAATAAGACGATTCTCGATGGCCTTAAAAAACGTTTGGACGCGAAGAAGGGTCGCTGGGCAGATGAGCTGGAAGGCGTTCTATGGTCCCACCGCACCACTCCCAAACGCGGAACGGGCGAAACTCCTTTTGCTCTTGTCTATGGAACTGAATGTGTCATACCCTCCGAAGTCACTAGTCCAGGACCGCGACGTCGTCTCTTACCTTAAAACGAAGATCTCAATGATTCACTCCTCGTTGATGAACTGGACTTCCTTAACGAAAGGCGCAATCAGGTACTCATCAGAATAACCAACTATCAAAACGCGGCCGCACAATACTATAACTCTAAAGTTCGAATCAGACGTTTCCACGAACGCGACTTGGTCTAACGCGAAGTTTTCCAAAACACAGCAGAGCGAAACGCGGGAAAACTTGGTGCTAACTGGGAAGGACCTTACAAAGTCACCACCGTGGTCCGTCCCGGCGTCTATGAGCTCGCCACCGTGGCCGGCAAGCCAATACTCCATTCATGGAATGCGAAGCACTTGAAGAGGTACTATCATTAGTCCTCTCCTAAGGCTCCTGCCTTGAACTACGAAGCGACTTGATCCCTGCAAAGGGCACCTAGGCAGCTTATCTCCGAATGAGTTCAGTTGCCCTCCCCCGTCAAAAAGGGAAGGAGTAAGTGCTTTAACGAACTACGAGGCGACTTGATCCCTGCAAAGGGTACGTAGGCAGCTTGTCTCCGGACGAGTTCAGTTGCCCTCGTCCGTCAAAAAAAGGGGGGGGAATGGGGTATGTATACTCATATACTCCAAATTTTTAAATCACGTTCTTCGCTTCAACTTTTACATCTTCAATGGAATATTCGAAGCCTCTTTTGAGCAAGTTCAAACCACTGTCGTTGCTGCTGGCCACAACAACAATGTGTGAACCTGAACACATTGACATCCACCCTCGGATCCTAAGCGCGCTATATAAGTTATAACAATCAGTTTTTGGGCTTTTGACTCCGGCTGATTCTGGTGTCCGGTTCTTGGCCTTTTTGGCCACGAGCGTTCATTCAAAAACCCAACAACACGTTGGTAAAAAGCAGCTGCCAATGATTACTTAGGTTTATACACCGAATAATCATTCAGAAAACCCAACATGTTGGTCAAGTCAAAAGGCGTGATCGTTTCTGGAAAGACGTGTTCAGAAAACACCGCCATGCGAGCCTCTAAAGCTAAAGCATCAAGAGACCACAAAACCAAAAAGTTTACAAACTAAACCATTCCGCAGAATATCAGAATCGTTAACAAGAAGATAACATGTCATGAAAGTCTCGTACATAGATTATCTTACACCAAGACACGACGCAAGGCAAAACACACACAAACAAAACAGAAGGAAAGACATTGTCACAAGGGCAGTTTTAGGGAAAGGAAAGCAAAGCCGAAAAAGAAATAAGAGACAACTCATCCTGCGAAGCCCTAGTCGTCAATGTTAACATACTCATCATCATCATGATTCACCCTGACCTCATCTGCCATCGATCCATCAAAAGCCCGGACACCCACATCCGTGGCCAAAGTCTCGAGCGACACATTGTCCCGAGCAGTACCTGATGAGTTAGAAGATATAGGCGATATGACCAAGTCAGAGTCTAATCCAGCAAAAAGACTGTCAAATTCCACATCACCGCCGGCAACATTTGGTAACCAAGCCTCGGTTTTGGCTACTTCAGCGTCAAACGAGTCGGGGGCCTCGCGCAGAATTCTAGCAAATTCAATGTTCGCCTCAACTTGAGCTAGCTGCACTAGCTTCTTCTTTGGGTTCGCGCCAAGGGTCCTGATCTTCTCTTTGGCACGGTCGATCTTGCCTTGGAACTTGGTGGCAAAAGTGCGCATTGCAGCCTTGGTCGCACGCTTGATCCTGGAAGTTATGCCGGTCTTCACGTCAGCTAGTTGCCGCTGGAGTATCGATGCCTTAGCACTTTTCTCAGCGGCGCGCTCTTCCGCCTCAACGCACCTCCGCTGATAGGCCTGCAACTCGGACTCCACACTCTTTTTGTGCTCTATTTCGATTCCTAATCGAGTCTGAGCATCTGAGCACGATTTCCTGGAAAGCTCTCCACGATCGTAAAGCTTCCGGGCTAGCTTGTTCGCGGAGGCAAAGTGCTGAGGGACCAAAGAGAAAGGGTTTAAACACTTAGAAAAATCTCCTCAAAAAACTTTTTGAAACTCACTTGAAGGAATTGCGTGTTACGGACATACTCTGGATCCGTGGCGAGACATCAACCCAAAGTCAGGATCTGCAACTAGCTCGGCGGGAAAAGGTCCATCGCTACCGTGATACTGGATGTTTGCAAACCATGCGGCCGTCTTCGAGTCATCAACCACACTCTCCGAAATCCCTTCTTAGAGGACCGCACGAACATGGCTCTGAACCTGGCCAACGCTCGAACTTCGACGAAATATCTTCTTCTTTCGCCGAGCGCAGTGAGACTCCCCGTCTTGCTCGAGAGCAGTGCCTGAAGCGGAAGCTCCTGCCTCGGAGGAGAGAATGACTCCGTCGGAAACAGGGACCCTAGAGGGTTTCTTTGAACGCCTACTTTTTTTCAGCTTCTCCTGAAGAACCTTGGAGATCTCACCGCTAACGATCGGCTGGTCTTGGACTCCATCTTCTTGCTCTCCAGCAGGGTTCGTTTCGACGCCAGCCGCCAAATTCTCAGCCTGTGCGCGCTCCTGAGCTGCCATTTCCTCCCGAAAAGACATGTATCCCATCGCTCGTTTGACTCTTTGAAAATGGAAAGTCCTTTCCCAAAAACAGAGGTGCCGCTCGAATCTAACCGCAGAAAGGAAGTCAGTGAACAAACCGTCTGGGCAGGGTGGAAATCCGGACGGACCTGCACGAAACATAAACAAAGATCAAGGTTAGGATTCAAGTGTTTCCTAAAAACAAAGACACCAAGCAGGAGGAAAGTCCTAGACTAAGACTGAATGACAACTAGCTACCGTGATATCTCCATCGCGTAACTACTTTCTCAAGCCATTGATCACCCACAGATGCTTCGGAAATCTTGACATAGAAGAAGTAATTGATCCAATGCCTATCCTTGGTACGATGATCATCGATAACCAGACAACCAACCTGAGCTCCGATGGCAATGATCATATCATTCCCAACCATACCCCTGCTACCAATCTTCAATAGATTCAGGTAGTGGTAGACGGTGACTTCTTTGCGATATTCTCTGCCCCGAACCAGTATTCCAACCAAGTGTCGAATACCTCGAGGGGTCGCCTGAGCAAGGGCTATCTTGTGTCTCCAGAAATAGTCAAGGATCACCGGTGGGATAGGAAAAGTGAGGAAGCATACCTCGATAGAATTCTCATACATAGTAAAATAGACAGGGGGAGAATCGTTAGCTTGATCGAAAGACCTTGGGAGACTAAACTCAACTTCGTCAGGAACTTCGAATTCAGTTCTGAGTTTGTCTAACAACTCTGCCGAGCATAAGGTGGACCCTGGGGGATCAGGATTCCCCCGCTTCTTATACTTCATTCCTTGTCGCTCTCGACGCGCTTTTTTCTCTGCGAAAAGGACGTGGAGGAATTCTTCCTCTTGTTCTTGGGTCAGGATTGCTTCTGCATGCCACTCGTATCCTTCAGACTTAACTACGAAATGAATCTCGTCAAACTCTGGCAAAACGGGATAAGGATCCATCCAAGAGGCTCCGTCGGCGGAATTCTCGACCGGTTCGGCCAAAACTCCTCAAAGCGGGTTCGGCCAAAACTGATGGGGACCAGTTCGGCCAAAACCTCTTGACTCGTCCGGTTCGGCCAAAACTATTGGGGACCGGTTCGGCCGAAACTGTTGGGGATCGGTTCGGCCAAAACCACTCGACTGGTCCGATTCAGCCAAACTTCTCAACCGGTCCGGTTCGGAGAAACAGTTCTCGACTAGACCGGTTCGGCCAAAAATGAATCCGGTTCGGCGAAAACGCGCAAGACCGGTTTGGCCAAAAACGAACCGGTTCGGCGAAAACGGCGCAAGACCGGTTCGGCGAAAACGGCGCAAGACCGGTTCGGCCAAAAATGAACCCGGTTCGGCGAAAACGTGCAAGACCGGTTGGGCGAAATCCGCCTCAAATCTTCTCCTCGGGAAAAGACCAGGTTCGGCGAAATCCGCTTCAAATCTTCTCCTCGGCGAAAAGACCCAGTTCGGCGAAATCCGGCTCGGTGTTTCCCTCGGCGAAAACCGGCTCGGTGCTCCCCTCGGCGAAAACCGGGTCTGTGCTCCCCTCACCAAAACTCTCCCTTCGGCAAAAATGCCTCACCGAAACTCCTCCTTCGCGAAAAACTCCTCCTCGGCCAAAAGGTCCTCCTCGGCCAAAACTCCGGCTCGGCCAAAAAAGTTCCCCTCGGCCAAAAGGAGAACCCGGTTCGGCCAAATTCCGGTTAACAAAATCGGTTCGGCGAAAACAAGAAAAAAAAAAAAAAAAATCAAGTGAACATTAAGAGAGGGAGAAGGTACCTTCTAAAGAGAGGGTGAAGATAAGAGATATGAGGTGAAAGTGAGGGGAAAAGTTAGTTTTATAAGGGAAAAACTATTCTACCTCGGGAAACGTGATAGCCAGTACATTTCAGGAATCTCAGTGTCTTTTATCTTCAAGAACACTGGAAATTTTCATCAGACAATCTGGGACCCGATCAAAACATCACATCGGTCTCTTCGAAGTCTTTTTACTCTGGTAAAATTTTTTCTTGACTATTGTTCTCTTTACTTCAACAATTTACCGCCCAGCTACTATTACCATATTAGCAGGCTGGGGGGCTAACTGTTGGGGTCGGAAATCCCTTCCCCGAGAACAATAATCGGTAATGACAAGGGCGCTGTGATATGGTTGAGTTGTCGAGTAGGCAAATTAGCCAAACAGCCATATACACCGTCGCTGCCAAATTTGAGAGTTAGGCCAAATTTGGCCTAGCCGGGAAAAGTTTGGCCAAACCAGGGAAATTGGCCGAACCACCCAGACAGGTTTGGCCGAACCGCCCAGGCAGTTTTGGCCGAACCGCCCAGACAGGTTTGGCCGAGCCTGTCCAGACAGTTTTGGCCGAACCGCCTAGGCAGTTTTGGCCGAGCCTGTCCAGACAGTTTTGGCCGAACCGCCCAGGAAGGTTTGGCCAAGCTGCCTGGTTCAGTTTGGCCGAGCAAGCCAAACCGCTTAGGCGAAATCTGTCAGCCAAACCGCCTAGGCGAAATCTGCCAGCCAAACCGCTTAGGCGAAATCTGGCAGCCAAACCGCTTAGGCGAAATCTGGCAGCCAAACCGCTTAGGCGAAATCTGGCAGCCCAACCGCTTAGGCGAAATCTGCTAAACAAAAGGCCTTGCATATTTCTGGTTAAACGGGATCGACTACATTTCGCCGAGGAGAGTCTTTTCTGAAGAGCAGGTTATCGGGCCGACGAGTTCAGAACAAGTCTAGCCCATCAGGAGAAGCCCACAAGGAAAGCCGCCTTCAGAAGGAGAGATCATCGGCGAAATAAGGAAACTTCCTTTTTCTGCGAGAAGATAAACTCAATAAGGAAAGAGGATCGAGATGAGTCCCGAAGAATTAGAATAATTTCCTTTATCTTGTTGTAACCCTAAACCGACCTAGTCGAGTATATATATCGATGCACATCCTTTGAGAAAGGGATCCGCAACTTTATTCACAAAAGCAATACAAAGCAATAACAAACCCTAGTTTTTCTTTGCTCATCGTTTTCTATTTCGTAGCTTAACGCAGAAATCTCAACTTCCTCTCGAAACCCTTACAAATCTAATTGTGCGATTTCCGGCATCCACAAGAAGTACAATACCGCCATCTTTAATCTATCTCCACAACGTTTCATTGACAAAAACTTCTTCTCAATAGCACCATATGTTGGTTTTTCCTTCTTGAAATACTCCTGAACAAACCTAAAATTTCCAAATGCTTTGTAGCCTGATGGATATGATTGACACTTCAAACCTGACAGAAGTCCATGTTCTCTCAAAGAGTATCTGATTGGAACCACATTGACCACAAACCAAGCTTCTCTTTTCTTATCTGTCTTCGCCTTGCGGAGAAGAAGCATCCACATTCCTATGGTCATGTGATTTTTGTCCTTTGCCATGTGAAAAAATGACAAAACTGTGGGTTTTCATGGAACCATTCCAACTCCTCCGGATCAAGCTTGCTTTGTAGATTCGCAATTGCCTTGTCAACATAACACTTGGTCACGATTTTGACTGCCTTCCCATACTCACTATTAGGAAAACACATCTTCAAAGGCTGCAATGGTTCATATACTATCTCTGTATCCTACAATTCAAATCACAATATCCACATACAATTTTACACAAGAGAAATAGCATTGAGATGTTTGAAGTACATGGAGATGTCCGAAATACATACCATTGCAACCGTTGTTGGTTGCGAGTCATGCGCGGTTCCTTGAACTTCTCCCTTATCAGACCCACCATCGTCTTCTTTATCAGACGGACTCTTATCAGACTCACCATTGTTTTCCTCTTCTTCTTCCTCTCCATTATCAGACCCACCATCGTCTTCCTCCAAGGATTCTTCTTCGGTTTCTTCTTCGTCTTCTTGTTCTTCCTCTCCATCTTCTTTTTCTTCTTCCTCTCCATCGTCTTCTTCTCCCTTGTCAAACCCACCATCGTCTTTCTCTCCCTTGTCAGACCCACCATTTACCTATTACAACTTCTTCTTCTTCTTTATCTTCCACCAGTGGGTTGGGTTCCGGTGAGTTGGGTTCCGGTGAGACTGTAGGAGGATCGACTGTCGGAATCGATTTGTTCGACTTCTTCTTCGTCTTCTTCGGCGGTCCGATAGATGTCTTCACCATTGTATAGACCTTGATTTTTCTGACTCTTCAACGCAGTTAGCCGAGTTATCCTTCAGTTTTGAACGGTTTTGATATGACGAGGGAGATCGAAAGTTTCAAAATTAAGAGAGATTTGTTAGGGATTTCAAAAGCATTTGGGATTTTCTATCTTGAATTCGGATAGATTCGAATGGATCGAATGTCAGGTGGATACCGCTGGTGGGGTCGTAATTACGTGATTTTGGCCTGGTTAAAGAGTAATTTACTCTCAAAACCGTCCGATTAAAATAATATGAATATGACGGGTGTATATGGGTCGTTGACTTACCTGAGGGGAGCATTTGAGACATTGACTCGTCAAATGAGACGGCTATGATCTCCGTCGCTTCCGCCGTTAATCCTTTTCATACGACGGCGTTACGGTTTCAGAGCAACCAAATACGTCGATTCGCTCTTCTCCGGCGAAGAATTCCCGAGTTGTAATAACTGTTTCATCTATGGCTTTGGAAGACGAAGGAGCTGTTTTCAGTTTAACTGATTCTAGTCTCCTTAAGATCCTTAAAGGCGATATCACCAAATGGTCCATCGATGGTTCTTCCGATGCTATTGTAAGTCTCTTTCCCTTTCTTGAACTCATTTTGTATTGATGTAGATTGAGCCATTTAGGTATTGTTGATTGCTAAACCAGTTGGATTGAAACAGGGGTTTTAACTTGCCTGCATCTCGCGTGATTCACACCGTTGGACCAATATATGACTCAGATGTCAACCCTAAAGAATCTCTCGCAAATTCGTACTAGTAAGCGTAAAACACACTTTCTCTTGTTTACGCTACTCAGATATGTTGTTTCCTTTGAACAAAGTGTTCATCTTACAGAAATAGTTTGAGAGTGGCAAAGGCAAACAACATCAAGTACATTGCATTTCCTGCCATTTCTTGTGGGAGTTACAGGTAAAGTATTCACATTAGTTAAACTGATTCTTGACGCTATAGATTGACGACTTTTGGAGCGTATGTGTGCAAGGTGAAGAGTAGAAAAGGGAAAATGTAAGTGTCATAATTTAGAACTAAAATCTGATTTATTATTTCATATTTAAGCAAACTAAAGAATACGAAATCCTAATATGTGAGCCTCACAAATGCACGTTAAAATGTTGATAAAGTAGATATAATTATAAAAATTAAACCCTAGAATCCAATAGAATTGTTTCCTACGTGAAAAAGGAGTGAGAATTAGCCACCAAGTAAGTTATTAACGATAAGTAAGAGATCACTCTAGATTTATCCCTTCTTAATCAACAAAGAGGTTTTTGGTAATATACAGAGACGTAAAGACGAGTTACTCATAGAGATAACGGAAGTTTAGAATCGACTTGATCAAAGTCAGACGGATGTGTTATTAAAGAAGGAAGAGGAGTTGCTAAAAGAGTTGGATATCGTGTTGGAGCAAGAGGAAATTGTGTGGTTTCAAAAGTCGAGAGAGAAATGGGTGGCTCATGGGGATCGTAATACCAAATTTTTTCACCTATCTACCGTTATAAGAAGGAGAAGGAACCGCATAGATATGTTAAAGGATGACGTATGAGCTTGGATTTCGAACAACAAGGAGTTGGAATCACTAGCAGTGGAATATTTTCGCCGATTATACTCACTAGATGATGTGGATCAGCAGGTGGAAGCACTGCCATGGAGAGGTTTTGCTATCATAGCATCGGAGGATCACATGGTTCTTAACAAACCCTTCGTTGTTGACGAAATTGTAGCAGCTGTGAGGAGTATGGGTGGCTTTAAAGCTCCTGGCCCGGACCTGTTTTCTACCAGAAGAGTTGGGACTTGGTCGGTGATTCGGTATCGTGTTTTGTTTTGGATTTTTTTGCTTCAGGGAAGCTGCCACAAGACACCAATGATGCTCTTGTTGTTCTCATAGCAAGGGTGCTGAAACCAGAGCGAATTACACAATTTCGACTAATAAGTCTTTGTAATGTACTTTTAAAGATAATTACGAAGGCTATGGTGGGAAGATTGAAGGGTATAATGACTAAGCTTATCGGTCCGGCTCAATCTAGTTTCATCCCTGGGAGACTAAGCACTGATAATATTGTGGTTGTTCAGGAAGTAGTCCATTCTATGCGACGAAAACAAGGAAAAAAAGGCTGAATGTTATTAAAGTTGGACCTAGAGAAGGCATATGATCGGATTAGGTGGGACTATTTGGAAGATACACTTAACGCTGCGGGTTTGTCGAATGATTGGGTAAGGTGGATTATGGAGTGTGTGTCGGGACCTTCTATGACGGTTTTGTGGAATGGTGAGAAAACATACGCGTTTAGGCCGTTAACGGGACTGTGTCAGGGAGATCCGTTATCCCCATACTTGTTTGTGTTATGCATGGAACGGTTGTGTCACCTAATTGAAGAGGCGGTCGAGAACAAGAAATGGAAGCCGATTAGTGTGGCGAGAGGCGGACCAAAGTTATCACATATATGCTTTGCGGATGACTTGATTCTCTTCGCGGAATCATCAATAACCCAAATTCGGATTATTAGGGGAGTGTTAGAGAGGTTTTGTCGAGCATCAGGTCAGAAAGTGAGTTTGGAAGAGTCCAAGATTTTCTTCTCCAAAAATGTCTCCCGGGAGTTAGGGAATCTGATCAGTGTGGAGAGTGGGATTGCTTCGACCCATGACTTGGGAAAATATTTGGGGATGCCCATCTTGCATAAGCGAGAGAATAAAGATACGTTTAGTAGTGTCCTGGAGCGGATTTCGTCACGTCTTGCAGGATGGAAGGGTCGTATGCTTAGTCTTGCGGGGCGTATTACTCTTACGAAAGCGGTCTTATCTTCGATTCTGGTACACTCAATGAGTACTACCAAGCTCCCAGTTTTGACATTGACGAAGCTTGATAAACTTTCTCGAGATTTTCTGTGGGGTAGTACGAGTGAGAAGCGAAAGCAACACCTGATAGCGTGGAAAAGAGTTTGTCTCCCAAAAGCGGAAAGAGATTTGAGAATTCGACGAGCTACTGACATGAACAAAGCTCTCATTTCCAAGGTTGGTTGGCGATTGTTACATGATGTTGATAGTCTTTGGGCGCGGGTTTTACGCAGTAAGTATCGAGTTGGGGACTTCCAAGCTTTCCCATGGTATGTGAACAAGAGTCATTGGTCGGTTACACGGAAAGGAGTGGTGGTTGGAGTTAAAGAGGTAATAGCGAATGGATACCGATGGGTTCTCCGAGATGGAAGGGATATCTGCTTTTGGGTGGATAAGTGGATATCGAACACAGCTATTGGTGATCAGGTTTGTACTCAATTGCCGGCTGGGTTCCAAAACATGAAGGTATCGGAGCTTTGGATCGAGGGTAGAGGCTGGGATCTGGCTCGAATCGCACCATTTGTCACGGAGTCACAAATTTTAGAGCTACGAGCAATAGTGGTAGATCATGTTACAGGCTCGAAAGATAGGTTAGCCTGGAGAGGAACGAATAATGGAGAGTTTACGGTTGCATCGGCGTATAACCTGCTGACTTGTGGTGACATTCAGAAGCAGCAAATGGACAAGTTCTATGAGCGTGTATGGAAGGTGAAAGCTCCGGAACGGGTGAGAGTGTTCTTGTGGTTAATCTCCCATCAAGCATTAATGACAAACCAAGAGAGAACTAGGAGACATATGTGTGCCTCGGATCTTTGTCAGATTTGTAAGAGTGGGGTGGAATCTATTATTCATGTTCTTCGGGATTATCAAGCCATGGCAGGAATTTGGACTCGGTTAGTCCCTCCACGGAATAGAGCGGTGTTCTTTACTCAGTCATTACTTGAATGGTTGTTCTCAAACCTTGGAGATCAGTCACAGATGGATCATGGAGGGAGTGGCATGGTCCACGATGTTTGCTCTCAGAATTTGGTGGAGTTGGAAGTGGAGATGTGGGGATGTATTTGGTGAGAACAAACTTTGTCGGGACAGGCTTCGTTTCCTTAAGGATTTGGGTAAGGAGGTGGTCGTCGCTGAGAAAAAGGAGGCTGCTTCAATTCATAAGCGTGGGCGGGTTGAGAGGATTGTATCATGGGTGGCTCCGAGATCGGGTTGGTTTAAGGTTAACACGGATGGAGCTTCGCACGGAAACCCGGGCTTGGCAACGGCTGGCGGGGTGATTCGATATGAAAATGGTGAGTGGTGTGGAGGTTTTGCCTTGAATATTGGGAGATGTTCAGCGCCATTAGCGGAGGTGTGGGGAGTGTACTATGGGTTATACACGGCCTGGGAGAAAAGAATTTTCCGTTTGGAGTTAGAGGTGGATTCGGAGATGGTGGTTGGTTTTCTGACGGTAGGGATTGGGGATTCGCATCCGATGTCTTTCCTGGTACGACCGTGTCATGGCTTTCTATCGAAGGACTGGAATGTCCGAGTCTCTCATGTGTATAGGGAGGCTAATCGTCTTGCCGATGGATTAGCAAACTATCCTTTCTCTTTGCCTTTGGGTTTTCATGCTTTCAATTCTGTTCCCCCGGATATCACAGCAATCTTGAGGGAGGATGTCTCGGGACCGCCTCGTTTAAGATATGTATGCATGTAATTGTTGAAGTTTGATTAATAAAAACACTGGGAGTTTCTCTCCCGGTCCACTACCAAAAAAATCAAGGAAATAAATAACCATTTGTAATTTCACAAATGGTGCTAGTTTTTATTTCCTACTCCAAGTTGAAACAACAATTTAGTTTTTAATTTATATTATAAAAATTTATAACAAAGATAATTGTCTAAAATTTCTAGAATCCAACAAAATTCCTAGCTGAAAATGGAGTGTTCAGCTAGATACCACCGACCAAGTGGTTATATTGAAGAGTACGAGATCGCATTAATCCCTTCACAATCAAGAGAAACGAATCTCTAAAGAGCCAAGCAGGGTTAAGATAGTTTATCTAGAAATTACCATGGATATTAAGTACCAAGAACCTTTGTCTCATGTGGAGGAAATTTCATTGAAGCATGTCCATGTTCTTGGCCGAGGAACTTACGGATCCGTCTCTCTGGAGGACCATCCCATCAACGGATTTTACGCGAAGAAAACATCTTCAATCCATATCAAGGACAATCTTGGGAAGGAGCTCAGGATCATGCATCGTTTCCGCAATCATCCTCGTATTGTTCAAGCCTCAAGCGATAGCATTCACTTAGAATTAAGTATGATCTTCGATGATTGCCACTTCTATATGGAGTATGCATCCGAAGGTACTCTACGCGAGAAAATATCTAGTTTCCAAGGAAAACCATTGCCTGAGAATGTGATTGGACGTTCAACTCGTATGATCCTACAAGGACTCGGAGCACTTCACTCACGCGTGTATGTTCACTGCGATCTCAAGCCAGCTAATGTTCTCCTCTTCCCTTCCACTACTTTAGGAGATCCATGGGATGTCAAACTTGCTGAATTTGGATTATCCAAGGAGCCTAATACAGATCCTAAGTCGTTGTATGCTGGTACAAAATTGTACATGTCCCCGGAATCTGTTGGACCGAACGGACTGATTGGACCGGCCCTTGATATATGGTCTCTAGGGTATATAATTTATCAGATGTTTGGAGGTAAGGCAATACATAATGGAGATTGGTACGTGTCGAGTCTAAACAAAGAAATCTCTCCGGTGACTAAAGACTTCTTAAGGTTGTGCCATGCTATGCATCCATCAAGTAGGGGTTCCACGACCGACCTTTTGAAGCATCCTTTCATTACACAAAGAAACTACATTCCTCGACCAATCCCGACTCGTACTCCCATAACGCAACAAGACTTGAAGTTTCCTTTGATGTTTACACGAAGGATCTGTGGTCCATTGCCAATTCCAATTCCGATCTGTCCTAAAAGAAGACAGCAAGAAGCTATGGAGATGGTTCCAAGACATAAACTTTGTGGGTGACCTGGAAGATCAGTTTACGGTGGAGAAGAACCAAGACCTTTATAGTGTTTTTAGGGTATAGGTTGAGTTTGTCTTGTTGACTTGCTATGCAAGAAATCAATGGTTGTTTTAATTGATTTCATCCGTATTGCAGTTTAAGTTTGTGTCTTAGTGTCGGAACTGATATAGTTAAGAGTCATCATTAATTAGAGTATAGTTGACTTTTTTTGTTTTACTTGCTGACAAGAAAACGATTGTGAGTTTCTTGAATTGTTAAATTTTTATATTACTATTTTAACTTATCTTGTGAGATCAAAGATGATCAGATAAACCATATACGTTTTTTGTTTGTTTTATAAAGAAAAGTCTTAAGCAAAGTTATAGTTATCGGAGGATCATTATACATATCTAATGAATACATGAACTTTTATCAAAATATTTGAAAGTAGATGCCAAAAATAGGCATTCACTCACTCTCTTACGTAATAATTTTTGTAGGGGAATTAGCACCAATGACCAACACATGTTTTATAATTCAATTGCTAACCAATCAAAAAATTTGGTTAGAGTATAAAGCAAAAGTGTCCTTATGAATTATGATGAGACACACCATGGAGGAGATGATATTGTTGTGTTTTCCATGGAGACAATTTTACCATCCTTGTCTTCTCAATTCCATTGCCATTGTGTGATTGTTGTGTTGGTATAATAAATTGTGACCAATCTCAAAATCTGAATGCAACTCTAATTTTTGTGTGTTTGTGTCTTTGTGACATAGCAAACATAGAGCAGCTGGGCCAGAACTCAGAGCAGCTTGTTACCAAGTACTTGAAGTTCGTCCTGGAGTACGGTGTCCTGCCGGTGAAGCGAGAATCACTCCGTGAGTTACTCGTTTCTTTCTCATGTAGTTTGAAATTGAGATTGTTGATTACTGAAATAGTTGGATTGGAAAATTGGAACAGGGGTTTTAACTTGCCTGCATCTCGTGTGATTCACACCGTTGGACCAATCTATGACTCAGATATCAACCCTAAAGAATCCCTCGCTAATTCGTACAAGTAAGCGTAAATGCAGTTTCTCTTGTTTACGCTACATAGAAATGTTTCCTTTGAACAAAGTATTCATCTTTCTGCTTTCTTTTTTTGCTAAAATCTTTCTGCTTTCTGCTTTCTGCTTTCTACAGAAATAGTTTGAGAGTGGCAAAGGCAAACAACATCAAGTACATTGCATTTGCTGCCATTTCTTGTGGGAGTTACGGGTAAAGTCCTCACATTAGTTAAACTGATTCTTGACGCCATAGATTGACGACTTTTGGAGCATATGTGTGCAAAGTGAAGAGTAGAAAATGGAAAATGTAAATGTCATGCATGAAACCTTGTGTATCCCAGTGTATTGTTTTCTTGGTTAGATATCGTATTGATGAAGCTGCTATGATTGGTATACCAACGATCAAAGAGTTCGCCAATGACTTTGAAGAGGTCAGTGCTAGCTTCTTCTTTTGTCTAGATTGTTGTTATACTTCCATTGATTCAATGTGGAAAGTAAAGTGAAACTTCTATGATTTTCTTGTTGTTTTAGGTGCATTTTGTTTTGTCGGATGCTAAATATAGTGCGTGGGTAAACAAGGCAAATGAGGTGTTAAAAAAAGACTAAGAATTCATTTGAAGCCTAAATACGCGAGGCATGACTAATCCTTAAACTTCCACACAAACAAAGCCTTTGCTAATTTGTTGATAACTTTGTGATCGTTTGTAACTTGTAATGGTTGTCATACGATATTTTATACTATTGAACTTCTGGTTCATAACATCTTTTCGCTAAATGTTTAATTTGAGACATCTTGAGATAATTTTGTCTTTTTAAGATCTTTTATCTTAAACTTTTTCTTTTGATACACTCTATATAAATCTCTTCAGGAGTTATATGATGTTCAAATAATTAACTATATACTATAATCATAACAAATCATTTTCTAAATCTTCTTATAAATATGCATAGGCTAGTATCATCTTTTTCATTGTCTTTCTATTAGCAAATACTCACTAAGAAGATTCTTGCAGTGTACATCAGTATATAATTATCATTATACAGTGGGTTACTTATCGCATAACTTGTAATAACTTTATCAAAATATTTTGATAAGTCTACATGGGTATTTACATGATTATACCCCATGCTACATACTTTCTTTTCATTCGATCGATTATCGAGTAGAATTTCTCGGAATATGATTCTAATAAAATTAATCATTCAGGGATTGTATCCTTCACATATATATCATTCAAGGATTGCATTTAAATGTCTTTATCCATTGTTTCATCTCTTACTACCAAACTTGTAAGATATCAAAAATAATTGCAACCACAAGAGATATCTCTTCATAAAACATTCTTTATCTTTGTGAATTTCACTATATTCACTATTCTTTCATACAAAAGACTCATTTATATGACACTGGTTTTACACTTTTAGTGCAAAGACTGTTGGTCCATATATTTCCCTACAAGAGATTATATAAGTCTATTTCCAATCATTATTTTGTGTACACTTTTCAATAAACTTTCTTTCATGATCCTCTCTTTTTATCCATAATATCAACTGCTCATTGCATGCAAAAATATTACGACGTCGATTTGCTTTATGGTTCCATCTTATTCCATACATGACATAGCTAGCTATAACTCTTCATTTTCAAGTACTTGAATTTTTCATTTGTCATGTTTATGTCTCTTCTAGAGATCATCCAATCTCTTCTGGAGATTTTTCAAAATCTTTCTTTCCTCGATTTGGTCATTCTTAATTTTTGCTCATTTTCTTTTTCGAGGATAATTATATTTAGAACCAAATATGTCTATCACGCTTCATGCGATCTTTAGACTCACTAGCAGTTTAATATAGTCCTTCCGGAACATCAATTTTAATTGGAGCATATACAGCTGGGATAGGTGACTTCATCACTCTATTTTGGGTTAGTAAATGCGTATGGCAATTAATACGCTAAGTTCTTCTTATGAATTATATTTTTGGACTTCTCATATAAATTCTTTTGGTCTGAGGATCAATGATAATTCATACATACTTATATCTTTCTCCAGCTGTTTAATTTATCCCCCTAATGTTTAGAAAAGTTGACTCATTAAAATGAAAATATATAAATTGAGCCTTATATAAATCCTTCTAGGATGACTCTTAATTATCTTTCATATCCAACATATATTCTTATCCTCTTTTGAGGTTCCATCATCAAGCGTTGTGGTGGAGCACTTTTCACATTCATAGATCTTTCATTCAAAGATCGTTTAGATGGAAACTATTTGGTTTCTAACCCTAAACCAATTATGATGGGGAGAACAATTAGTTATTCACTGGCTTGATGCGAATCAATGCTACTAAAATTTTGTATATGAACATGAGCTTCCGGATGTTCAACACATATCCCAATGGACATATATAATAATTAGGCTTCAAACATAAATTTTGGAACTTATAAGAAAGAAACCTCGCAAACTCCCGGTTGCTGGTTTATAACAAGGATAAACGTGCAATAATCGAGTCAATGCGTCCATTGAATCGATGCATAGAAATGTCACAAAGTGAGTGATCAGCCCATAATCATCTCCTTGTATATATTTCAGAAATATTGATAGAGTCCAAATAATCTTTGACTGGTGAAAACCATATTATCATATTGCTTTCTGAGTAAACAATTTATGATAAATAATTAGGAAGAATATTCTGGTTTTTCACTTAATGTCCACATAATTCGCATCATCATTAAACCAAGATGACCAATCCGGTTAAGCCAAACATATAAATTCTTAGTAAACATCTGGTTTACTTTTCATTCTTAACTAGTAAACTTCTGGTTTACTTTTCATTCTTAGCTAGTAAACTTCTGGTTTACGTTTCGTTGCTAATCAATTACCCCCTACAAGGGATACGACAATTAAAATTGTTTTTTTTTAATCTATCAAACATGGATTTGATGGTGAACCATGTGCCGATAAAGCAATTAACATAATCATGACATAATCTAGTATATAAAATCATAAAGGTATAATATGAGGTAAAGCGTAGAAATCGAGTACCTGGAGAATCCAAAGCCATTGGTGGGTGTCGTCAGAAAATGGTGACTGATGCGATCAGTTTTGTAGCTACATTCTCAGGGACTTTATTTGTCTAATCCTTTCTCTTTTTTTTTATATATATGTAAGATATTATATTCACTTCAGGGAATATATCGAAACTAGTCAAATATGAGTATGATTTCTTATCAATAACTCATATATATTTTCTCAGCCTCAAGAAGAATCCATAATATTTATAAAATTCTTGTTCATGATTTTGTGTCTATAGGACAACATTACTTGCATGAAAATTTCATTATATATGCTTTACCAACTCCGCATTAGAGATATTCTTTCATAATATCAATTTGCTAGTAATTTTGAACATAGCCAAATTAATTGACTTACAGACTTTAAGTCTTGTAATCTTAGATATAGTTAGATTTAACCAATCACATAGCTAGTTTTAGGTAATATCACATTATGATGATCACACTTTTTCTTTGAGAATTGTTCGAAGAACTTATTGAACATAATCTTCTAGATATATCACTTGTAGTGAACTTTAATAATCAAGTAGTGAACATAATCTTCTGGATATGTCACTTATTGTCTATGTGAGATTCTCTAATTCTCTCCCTCGAGATGATATGAAACTTCAAGTTCACTTCTCTCATATTGAATCTCACTATATATATAATCAACAATATACCCAATTTGGGTTATGTATTTTATCATCCAATTAACTTTAAGACTTGGGAGAGTATAACGCACAAATGATTTCAAATTACATTGTAATCACACTAGAATCTTTCATCATCAGATGACATAAATCTCTTATTTCTTACTATCTTTATTTTTTCACTTCCGGTGAGAATTTAAGTTCTTGAAAGAAACATGTTAGACCTCGATCTTGACCATTTAATATAAGTTTCTATAGCCACTTCTTTGGTTTAATATGCTTTTTTCTTTCCTTATATAATATGTCATATTCATTTCAGGGAATGGATCATAACCAATAAGATGTGATTCATGAATTTTATTGTAAAAACTCAACATCTCTATCAATTAAGGTCATAAACAATAAGATCCGAGCGGAAAGGTCATGGTCATAATTTCTCTATTAATATAGCATCTATGCACGTATGTCGATGAAGCTTTATTCTTAATAATAAAGCATCCAACATATATGGACCAAGGAAACTGAAAACACGTTAACGTACGTAATACTAGATCAATAATTATAAAGCATCGATCTATTGTATTACAAAGCCATAAGGTCCAATAATAAATCATGTGTAATATAGCCATCGATCTATTTTATGCTATGAATATAATTATGCCATGAAAATAAAGTTTGACCAAGCACTGCCAGCAATAATTAAAGCTTATATATACTGTGTGATATATAGCGTATACATACCAGTAATCATGCTTCAATCCAAACCACGAGGCTGTTTATTATTTAGTAAGCATGATTACAAAGCTTGAGATCATTAATACTTACCTCGTTAAGAAAAGCGAGGTTGTAAAGATCGGAGATTGAAAATAGAGACGACTTTGGAGTGAATATTGGACATCTCGACTACAGATTTTAGTGGACATCTATGATAATAGATCACAAAAGTAAATCATTAGCCGATCTATTATTAAGCTATAAAAATAAATATATCACGAATATGATTATGCATGAACCGATCAGATGTAAAAATAAGGTGTAAATAATACTATCTTAATGGAGATGGTAAACAAAGACATTGGCATATACACAGTGACGTGAAAGGTTTCGTTTGGTTTAAATTGGAATTTGAAACGAAGACGTCGGCGGCTGTTAGGGTTTTATGCTTAGATGGCTAGGGTTTCGTATTGAGGTGACTAATGTTTTACTCAGTGGCTAGGTTATCGTGCTGATAACGTGTTGTGAATAAGAGAAGAGAATATAGATAATTGTGTTGTGTATTATTCCATGAGAAGTACAGAGTATATATAGGGATATAATACTTGGAGAGGAAGTAGGGTTTAGAAATATTCTAAAACATGGGCCTCTAATGGGCATCCACTAAATGGGTTTAAACATAAGCAAAGTTATAGTTATCTGAGGATCATTATACATATCTAATTAATGAATACATGAAACTTTTATCAAAATATTTGAAAGTAGATGCCAAAAATAGGCATTCACTCACTCTCTTACGTACTAATTTTTTTAGGGAAATTAGCACCAATGACCAACACATGTTTTATAATTCAATTGCTAACTAATCAAAAAATTTGGTTAGAGTATAAAGCAAAAGTGTCCTTATGAATTATGATGAGACACACCATGGAGGAGATGATATTGTTGTGTTTTCCATGGAGACAATTTTACCATCCTTGTCTTCTCAATTCCATTGCCATTGTGTGATTGTTGTGTTGGTATAATAAATTGTGACCAATCTCAAAATCTGAATGCAACTCTAATTTTTGTGTGTTTGTGTCTTTGTGACATAGCAATACATAGAGCAGCTGGGCCAGAACTCAGAGCAGCTTGTTACCAAGTACATGAAGTTCGTCCTGGAGTCCGTTGTCCTACCGGTGAAGCGAGAATCATTCCGTGAGTTACTCGTTTCCTTCTCATGTAGTTTGAAATTGAGATTGTTGATTACTGAAATAGTTGGATTGGAAAATTGGAAAAGGGGTTTTAACTTGCCTGCATCTCGTGTGATTCACACCGTTGGACCAATCTATGACTCAGATATCAACCCTAAAGAATCCCTCGCTAATTCGTACAAGTAAGCGTAAATGCAGTTTCTCTTGTTTACGCTACATAGAAATGTTTCCTTTAAACAAAGTATTCTTCTTTCTGCTTTCTTTTTTTGCTAAAATCTTTCTGCTTTCTGCTTTCTATAGAAATAGTTTGAGAGTGGCAAAGGCAAACAACATCAAGTACATTGCATTTGCTGCCATTTCTTGTGGGAGTTACGGGTAAAGTCCTCACATTAGTTAAACTGATTCTTGACGCTATAGATTGACGACTTCTGGAACCAGGGCCGGTCTTGGGCTAAAGCCCGTGAAGCATGGGCTTTAGGCGCCAAAATGAGGATATATATTTAAGGGCATCATAATTGGCAGAAATGTCACGTAGTGTAGTGGTGGCTGCATGACTTCTAATATTCCAAGTCATGGGTTCGATTCCTATAGCTAGTAATACTTTTAATTTTTGATATTTAGCTTGTTTTTAGGCCAAATTTTTTCTTTTAGAGGGGGATATTGGTTTATGGATTTTAATGGATTTGGAAATCCAAACAAAATCTAGTATTATTGGTTCTATGATTTTAAAATCCATATTAAAATCCGGTGTTATTGGTTTTATAATTTATAAATCCTAATTAAAATCATGTGTTATTCAATCCTACGGATTTACTTATGGATTTGATTTCACTTAGGATTTTAATAGATTTGAAAGGATTTCATGTCAAAAATACAAAGGATCAAATCCGAGGGGAAACCTTCGGATTTACAAAGATTTCTAAATCTTATAAGATTTACAAATCAAATAACACAGACTTATATATATACAAATCAACTAAAATAATCAAACCAATAAATAAAACACCATCAAACAAAATAATGTAAAAATTGTGTCACATATGTACTTTTCGTCTCTTCTTCATCATCTTAAGTATGTTTTTCTTGCTAATAGTTGTTGATTCTTTCTTTTTATAGGCTTGTTCTTTTTTTCTTACTATTCACGTGATCAATTTCTCCGTGATTCTTCACAATAAGGATTTTACTGAATATTATTGCAAAATCATATACTAACCATCGTAAATAATATATATAAAGATACAAAGGTGTATGTGTTAGTGTCCGTTTTTGATGGGTTAAGTTTTACTATTTGTTAAAAGTATACTCAAACATGGATTCAACAAATACGTGAGAACAAGAAATCTTTGAAGAACGAGAAAGACATATATCACATGAAAATAATGAGTTAAATGTTGATATTACTTTATTGGTTAGCCAATGAAATCCATTTAGTTGATTTGTAAATCCATTTTATTTGATTTTGAAATTCACGTTATCTATTATTATGGATTTTAAAATCCATGGATTCATCTCAGATTTCTAAAATCCAAATGGATTTTAAAATCCATTAAAATACACAAACCAATAACCCCTCTTAGTTTTAGGCGGTCCAACATATTGGGCCGGGCCTGTTTGGAGCATATGTGTGCAAAGTGAAGAGTAGAAAATGAAAAATGTAAATGTCATGCATGAAACCTTGTGTATCCCAGTGTATTGTTTTCTTGGTTAGATATCCTATTGATGAAGCTGCTACGATTGGTATACCAACGATCAAAGAGTTCGCCAATGACTTTGAAGAGGTCAGTGCTAGCTTCTTCTTTTGTCTAGATTGTTGTTATACTTCCATTGATTCAATGTGGAAAGTACAGTGAAACTTTTATGATTTTCTTGTTGTTTAAGGTGCATTTCGTTTTGTCGTATGCTAAATATAGTGCGTGGGTAAACAAGGCAAATGAGGTGTTACAAAAAGACTGAGAATTCATTTGAAGCCTAAATACGCGAGGCATGACTAATCCTTAAACTTCCACACAAACAAAGCATTTGCTAATTAGTTGATAACTTTGTGATTGTTTGTAACTTGTAACTAGATGGTTGACCCGCACCGTGTGCGGGAATAGAAATTTTTAGATGAATAAGATGATTTCAAAATTTAATAAGAATTTATCAAACATTAAATATGCATATTTGCTTAAACTTATATGCATGTAGAGACATAATATGCACTGCATAATCTTATGTATAATATTTTGAGTGTTAGTTATCTTGAAAGTAGAGGTTTATCGTTTTGCAACTTTTGTATTTGTGATTTTTCAAAAAAAAAAGAAGTAAACTTTTGTATTTGTGTTGAAATAAAACAAAAATGATATATAATAATACTTAAATTTTCAAAATTACAAACTAAAGAAATTAGATTTGGCGAATAATTAGGGACACACAAATGCAAAATTTCAAAGAAAAAACACAAAACTTCAAAGCAATTAGATACTGTTTTCTTATCATTCATTAATTTATATATTTTAATTTACCATTTACATTAATTCTTTTAATAAATAACAGCATTTTCTTTGTTTTTTTATCATTTTTTTTTTGTTCTTCCTATTTTCTTTAGTTTTTATTCGTGTTTTTTTATTCCAATTTCTACTCGTTTTTAGTTTTTTTCCTATTACTTTGGATTCTATATTGTTTCGATTCCTTATCTTTTTCATTATTATTTTTCTGTTTGATTAAAACTGCCATATGGAAATATATTGTTTTGTATACTGTTTTAAAGATATAAATATACTATTTTGATTTAAAGGATATAAACAAAATGACAACTTCTATTTAGTGTTGAAGACTTTTTGATAAAAAATAATCAATACCTCTAATATTCTGCATAGGAATAACCGAATAGGAGTGGTTCCTTCAAAAAGCTATATAAAATTTGTTTATGTTGGTTAAAGATATAGCATACAATAACAAAATCATAATTGCTTTGGAATGATCGATTAAAATACAAAAGTGACTCACAAAAAATACAAACAATAGTTGTTTAATGAACAACTCGATCAATCTCATCATTTGTTACACCGAACCGAACCATTTTAGCGTATGCATCCATACATATTACAATGTATTTTTTGGTTAAAGAATGCGTCAAATTAAAAAAAAAGAAAAAAAAGCTAATATGTGAAATGAAAATCAACATAGAATGATAAGAAACACATGTTAGAATTTGAGACTAAACAATGACCAAGGTTTCTCTCGGATATTTATGTGAAGAAAAGTTGTTCGCCTTCCAAAAAATTTAGAAGATTCATAATTCAAACATAATCTAAAAAAAGAAATATAAAAGAGTTAACCATGTTTTAAGATGTGTTGATGATGGAGAATTTGATTCTTTATATAGGGAATTATGATTGGTTTATATGGTAAAAACAAAATCTTTGAGAATCGCTACATACTTATATGTAACAAACGAAATTTTGAAATATTTAAAGTTAATATAGGATATTCGTTTAGTTGTTAATTATACTTTCATATGGTTAAGGAATATTCTTCTTCTTCCTCAAGCTTCATACGATGATGACTTCAAACAATAATAATAATTTAAAATAGAGTAATTAACATATATAGTAGTGTAGATACAAATAATTAATTATTTGACACTTTAAAAATCATAATTCATTAACTAACATATAATTTCGAAATTACCCATATGTTATTACTCTAATCTCCTACATTTTTACCATAGTCTTAATCACATAAAAATAATGTTTTTAAATTAAATGAAAAAAACTAAAACCCTAAAAAAATTTATTCTTTTCCCATTTGCCGTCATCCTCATTTTTTTTTTTCTTCTTCTTCTTTCATTCTTCCATGATTTCTTTTTTTTTTTCTCCTTCTTTCATGATTTTTCTTTTTTCTCTTTATTCTTCCTTTGGATCCTTAATCTTAAACTGTTTTTCTACGATTTTCATCTTTATCCACGAACATATCACCAAGAGCTGATTCATTGATGCTATTGAGAAGGTGACGGTTAGTCTCCAGATAATACAAAATCACAAGTAAGTTTGTATTCAACAGTAAATAGTGACATATTATAGTCAACTAAATGAAAATTTGTACAAGTATAGTAAACTAGTATAATCCATTAATTCGTATAAATAGTCAACTATTTTTTTATCTTATAGATGATTATTTGCACATAAATTAGCTGATAACGAACTATCTAATAGCTGACTATTCGTACATAAATAGTCATCATATATGAGATGATATCCGACTATTTATACATAAATAGTGAATTATTTTTAATCAATATACAAAAAATTTAACATAGTGAACTATTAATACTTAAATAGTGAATTATTTTACATAAAATAGTGAACTACTTTACTTTTGACATATTTTGTATGTATACTAATGAAACATTTGTATATGCAGTGTGTCCATTTTATAGTATATAACAGAGATATTGAAGATCAATTTCATACGTCCAGAATAAATGAAAGATCATCAAATGGAATTGTGATCAATCAGAATGAAATCCCGGTCTACATTGATGTAATGGATTTTTAGGAAATTTTTATGGTAATATATTTTTAATGTAATAGGTTTTTTACTTCAGTGATTTTTTTACTAAATTTTCATTAATCAATTCATTAAGGGTATTTTCTTCATAATGTACCAAATTAATGTTACTCACCTAATTTGATTTTACTCAATGCTACCCACCTAATTTAAGTTACAAAAACTAATATACACCTAATTAACCGTTTAAAATATCTATTTCGCAATCTCGTGATCATATTTAGTAGTTAATTAGGTGCTAAAAAATTGGAACAATAAAATATAGAATTAAATGATATATTTAGATATAATTCATTTTTGCTAATTAAATAGTAGAACTATAGCCTTATTTATATATTTAATTAAGTTATTTATTTGAGGTTAATTATTTAATTATCTACTGATTTAAGAGTACTCAGTCATGTCATATTTTTAGTCAATCCATGTCATCATCATTTTTTTGCCTAGTCATCACTTTTTACTTGTGGAAGGTGGATTGTTTTATGAATTAACTCTATTTTTCAAACCACGAGGTCTAATATATCGCTCTTATTTCATTGTAAAGAATCTAGATATTAACATGTTTATTGTTAATAGATTTCAAAATCTTATACATCGAAAGAATCTAGTGATTTTATTAGAAATTCCATAGGAATATATTTGGAATATGCCATCATCATTTTTTTGCCTAGTCATCACTTTTTACTTGTAGAAGGTGGATTGTTTTATGAATTAACTCTATTTTTCAAACCACGAGGTCTAATATATCGATCTTATTTCATTGTAAAGAATCTAGATATTAACATGTCTATTGTTAATAGATTTCAAAATCTTATACATTGAAAGAATCTAGTGATTTTATTAGAAATTCCATAGGAATATATTTGGAATATGCCATTTAGTTATTGAAAAAACCGATGTAGTTTTCCAAAATATTTTTTATGAGATTTGTGATTTTGTGATCTTTGGAAGATTTTACGAAATTTCCTGATTTCATGCACCCATCAACCCCCTATATGCATAGACATAATATGAACCATCACATTAACGTCAGGAAAATTGGAATGTTTACATTATCAGCTACTTGAACATGAACCATCGATCACGTTAACATTATGTAGTAGGATTTGTAATATAAGTAATCTTTGTTATATATCGACCAAATATATTAAATTCCATTTAAAGGTTCATCCGTTCATGCATGCATAGATATAATATGAACCATCACGTTAACATTTTGTCTTACGTTCGATATTTTCGTTCATGTAGGCAATTAATGAAGTATGTGATTAGTCCATCGATCACGTTAACATTATGGAGTAGGATTTGTAATATAAGTAATCTTTGTTATATATCGACCAAATATATTAAATTCCATTGAAAGGTTCATCCGTTCATGCATCCATAGATATAATATGAACCACCACGTTAACATTTTGTCTTACGTTCGATATTTTTCGTTCATGTAGGCAATTAATGATGTATGCGATTAGTAATCTATATCATAAACTTCATCATTTTAGTATGCAATTGGAAATTTCCGATTCTTTACAAAAAATTTATCATGTTTATTCGTTTTTTTAAAAATTTGTTTTATTTAATAGTATTTTTGTTTTAGTTATCCAATGATTTTAGGGGGATTAGCCATGTCACAATTAATCCAAAGACATGTCATCATTTTTCAATTCATGTCATCATTTTAAACCAATCAAATTATAACAATTAATTAGGTTAACGAAAGTGACTTGTCTTTTAATAGGAAGGGGATGGTTATTTTTTGTAATAAATAAAATTTTATTGGGTAGATATGTCCTTTGCTCTATACATAATTAGTATACTACAAATTAAGCTACATGGCAAAATGTAAATAGAAAGTGAAAAATAAGATTTAAAATAGATACAAATATATTTTCTTACCGATTACACTCGAGTATCCAAAGAAAAGTTGGATTAGTATTTTAAATCATTTACAATTTTTTTTTAAAGCAACTAGATGATAAGGGAAAACAAAAAGGAAGTTAAAGCTGATACGAAGTAGGAGTACCATAACAAAAAAGGAAACAATCACTTGTACTAAATATTTTATTTTACGCGTATAAGCAGACTCCACCGACCAATCTCTCAGGTATAAACCAAAGCATCATTGTTTTATTTCACAACAAAAACAAATTGACACCGAAATAAAACCCTAAAGAGAGTATATTGTCGAAGAAGATGGTGATCAGAAAGCCTTTGTGTTTGAGTATCGACGAGTCTAAATTCGAGTTTGTCTCTACCCTTGGCGAAGGAGGCTTCGGTTCTGTTTGTCTCTTGAAGGATCGTAACTCTATACTATACGCAAAGAAAACATCTTCACTCGATAACTTGATGAATCTCGAGAAGGAGCTTCGGATCATGAAACTTTTCCGTAATCATCCACGCATCGTGCAAGCCTCAAGCCCTGATGTTCACATAGGGATCAACCCCGAAAGATGCTTCATCTTTATGGAGTATGCATCCAAAGGTACTCTCCACAACATGATCTCTGAGTTCCGTGGAAGACCAATGCCTGAAAATACGATCAGACACGTCGCTCTTATGATTCTACAAGGACTTGAAGCTCTTCACTCACACGGCTACGTTCACTGCGATCTCAAGCCAGCAAACGTTCTCGTATTCCCTTCCAAGGCTGTTGGAGAGAGGTGGGATCTCAAGCTTGCTGATTTTGGTTTATCTAAGGAGCCTTGTACGGATTCTAGGTATTTGTTTAGTGGTACGATAGAGTACATGCCTTCGGAGTCTTTTGGACTGAACAGAGTTATCGGACCAGCAGTTGATATATGGTCTCTAGGGTGTGTGGTTCTTGAGATGTTTGGAGTTTGTCCAGAGAAGATGGGAAATTGTTACACGTGGAGGGTTCCTAAACTTGAATCTCCTGTGGCCAGCGACTTCTTGAGGCGGAGCTTGGAGTTTCAGCCGTCTCGTAGAGCCACCGCGACAGAGCTATTGAACCACCCTTTTGTTAAGCAAAGAGTGATCAATGTGTCCGTGGACACGATGCCTCCTTTCCAAATTTTCCTTGTGTCGTAAGGAACAATGTGATGGACGAATATTCTAGAAGACGAGGAGGACCGGTGATGATGCATTGATCATGGCTGAAGGAAGGGACAAGCTAGGAAGAAACATAGCGGTTCAAGGAAACATAGACCCGGGAGTTTTATTCGAATCGAAAGAGTTTATTACAGAACAGTTTACTGTGGAGAAGAACGAAGACAAAGTTAAGAATGTTTTATTGCATGTCTCAGTGTTGGTAATGTCGGCACTCGTAGACTTAGTTAAGAGTCATCATTAATTAGAGTATATTGGTTGAGTTTGTTTTTGTTTTCTTGCTGAGCTAGGAAAACGATTGTGAGTTTCTAGAATTATTAAATTTTATATTACTATTTTCACTTATCTTGTGAGATTAAACGATGAAGATAAACCTGATATTAAAAGTCTACGTTTGATTAAAGAAAAGTCTTCGTATTTCGTTATTTGCGTGTAGCATTGTGAAAAAGCAAAGTTTTAGTTATCGGATGATCATTATCCATATCTAGTGAATATATGAAACTTAATCAAATATTTAAATGTAGATGTCAAAAATAGGCATTCACTCACTCTCTTACGTAATAATTTTTGTAGGGAAATTAGCACCAATGACCAACATATGTTATATAATTCAATTGCTAACCAATCAAAAACTTTGGTTAGGGTATAGTGTGTATATAGCTTATAGTATAAAGCAAAAGTGTCCTTAGAATTAAAAAATAGGCTATAGTAGACATTTTTAACATTTTTTAAGTAAACACGAATTCACTATTGTAAAGAGATCTTTTGTATACAAGCTTTGTCATCTTTCATCTTCTCGCTTACGTTAAAGGTAAAATGCTCTGACTCTTTCAGTGATTAACTTATTCCAGAACTTTGTGTTTTATGGTTTAAGCTCATTTTTGGTTGATGGTGAATGCTATTTATCAATGCGTAGGGGTTTTTTTTATAGGACAAGGCAATTAAGAGGTTTATTGTAAGGAACATTGTGGAACAAGCTGCTATTAGAGATGTTCAGGAAGCTAGTGTCTACGATGGTACTTTTGATTCTTGCTCTCTTTGTTACTAGAAAAAATTTCGGATTTTGGTCAATTTCACACTGGATTTCTTTAGGATGTGCAGTTGTACTGAATTTGCCATGCATGGAATTGTAGGATACACATTACCGAAGCTATATGCAAAGATGCAGTACTGTGTCTCATGTGCTATCCACTCTCACGTCGTTAGAGTCCGTTCCCGCACCAACCGTAGGGTTCGTACTCCTCCTCCACGTTTCGCCAGACGCAAGGTAATAATGCCTCACTTAGTTCAATGATCATGGTTTTATGTTATGTAACTATAGGATACTAGTTTTCTTCTAGTAGTTTTGTTTTCATTTACTGTTGTTTGATTCATATCGGTCAAGTGATGCAAATTGTTTTGTAAATATTATTTTCTGTGGAATATGAGGATAGTTTGAAGTAAAACTGGTTCGTTGGATTTGTGCATAGTAAAGTTGTATCCGGTAGAAACCAAATGTTGTATACTTGTTATAACCTTTTGAACTATAATAGTTGTTTTAAAATAATCTATGTCTTTAAGATATAGACTATTGCAGTGGATCAAACATGTTTTTTTATTGCTCTTAATATAATTGATTTCGATGAGACTATTCTATCTTGTGTTGTTTGAATGAATTTCTGTAAGATTTTTTTGCTGAATGGGTTTTTGAAATTTATGATTATCAGGAGGATGCTCCCAAGCCTGGACAACCTGGACAGGCTCCTCGTCCTGCAGGACCTGGACCTGGAGCTGCACCGCGTGTCTGAAACCTGCATATGTAGTTTTCTTTTTGTTTTTCTTATGTATGGTTCAAAACTTCAGATTATATTTAAACCTATGCGAATCTCAAAAGCTGTTTAGTACTTGTTTCTACTTTATTATATTTTAACATGTCTTGTTTTACAATCTACTCAAGTTAAGATGAGGTACAATCTGCCAAGCCTTAAGCGTATCAGTTTTATTTACCATCTCACCAGATCAACCCTTGAGGTTTTCGTATCAATTCTTCAGGTTTTCAATATTGTAGGGGTCGGATTTCACCCCTATGAGATCGATATAACGACAAGGTCAATTCAGCTTCACAACGACAGAATCAGAGCAAGCCTACAAAGGCCCAATTGAAATCTAGGCCCAAAATGACATTAAACCCATATGTAAAAAGGGCTTAATAAGAATATGGGTCTAAATTTAATATATTGCTTAATGGGTCTGGCCCATTCTATTAGTGGACCTAGGTTACTTAGGGAGACTATATGTAATTCATTGTATTCACCCAGAAAACGGATCACAACTTTAGCAGAGAAATTTTCTTGTAATAACGCTTAAGCCATAACAGCAATAAAGAGAACTCTTTTTATACATTTGTCTTGTGCTAAGTGTTTTCTGAGAACTTTGTTTACAATTTGTTGTGTTCTAAGTGCTTCCGCTTCCTGGAGATCTCCATCTCCTCTACAACCCATGACAAATTTAACTGTGCAGGTTCACGCCCCCACAAATACAATTGTTCCATGACAACATGCGAGGTTGATTACTGAAATATAGCATGGTCTTGAACTTTTAGATTCTACATGAGATGCATTGAAAATGTTTCTTCGGGTAGTACTCTTCGGTTCAGCTCTTGAACCATCATATTACTACACAATGACTCGTTGTTCCATTGCTAAGCACCAGACAACATGAAGATTGGCCAAAAGTTCTAGATTTTTCTCTCTATTTAAAGATTTTTCTTATGCAACTCGATAATTTTGAAAGAGATTTTAAAGACACTTGAAAATTGGAGTTACATCTAAAACATAGACAAGTATATGATTATGGACTTTGAGTTAAGTAGTAGATTAGTGGTTTGAATCCAATAGAATTTTACCGAGTCAAATAAAACCTTAATGTTCCTCAAAGCTAATGTTCTAAAAAAAGGAAAGCCAAATACATTATAAAAATAACTAATTTTATTATATCTAACTTCACATATCGTGTTGGTTATGATTTCCTTACGCCAAGTTAAACAGGCGATTAAATTTAATATTGAAATCATATATAATAGAGATAATGATTTAAACTAATTCTGAAATCCAACAAGTATTGTTTCTGAAGTGAAAAAAGAGAGTGATAATCATCCACCGACCAAGTAAATGTTATAAATCAAGAGTTGGAGATATCTCTCCAAGGACAGTTAAGAGAGGCTAGAGATCGCTATGGATTTTATGTCTTATTAAAATTATGTATTGCTTTGAAAAAAAAACATGTGTTCTTTATTCATCGCCTCAAACCTTATGAATAAATCTTTTGGATTTACTAGGCAATACTGTACAAAAACCAACCATTGAATATTAAACCACTTTAAACAAAATTGTCAATACTTTATCCTTTTAGAAAGCTTGTTATAAGAGATTATGCCAAATTTGATGAGTTTGACATGAATGACAGAACCAAATCAATGTGATAGTCTTGAGGTCTTCGTTACAATTGTTCCATTATTGCCTTCCTTATGAAAGAAGGAAGCCTTTATAATGAAAGACAGAATGTGTGACACCCGTGAACCAATTTTGAGAAAATTGGAGGGTGTGTCGATCGACACTAGTGAGGTATGTCGATCAACGGTGGAGATTGTTAAGAGTTAAATTTAGGTTTCAATTGACTTTGTTTCTTGACTTGTTGCGGAAGTAAAAAAGTATTCTATGAGATTTTCGTAATTTCGTATGGGAGATTGTTTTCAACATTGTAAAGATCTTCAATTTTTATGGGAGATTATTTTCAGATTTAGAGCATAAATATCATCTCAAGTATTGGTCCGTTACATCTAGCTAGTTATGTTTCTTGTTAATTAATACTTTCAAAACTTGCATACACAAAAGACTAGCTCATACATATTTTTGTATAATTCTTATTTTATTATTTTTAAAAGCTAATTGTGACTTAAGAAATCAAGTAGTTAAGGCAATTTCCAAGAGTAATTTATAAAGCAAAACAAAAAAACATGGAATATGACATTGGTACATTACCATCGTCGCTTTAACTGAATTCGAACATCTAAGATCAAATAAATATTCACGTAATTGTTTCTTAAATTACATTATATCTTTGTTTTTGTTTGTTTTATATATCTTCAGGCGATGAAAAAACGAGTGACATATTTTCAGACATGAAGGCTACCTATTACAAGTTTACTAGAAGAAGTGAAAGATTTGAAACTAGTTGATTCCACAAGTCATCAACTCAATAGTCTCAGACTCTCAATGTTTCTTTTGGGGAGTTAAAAACAAATATGAGAAAGGGAAAGAGTAATCAAAAATAAGATTTTCGTACAGCTTCCACTCGAGTAGTTATTTATTCATGAGGTTCATAGAAATTCAGAAAAAGAAGAGGTAAAAGACCCAAGCCCATTGAAGCCCAATAAGACCTCCCTCCACCTCTATCGAATCGACGCGAGAGTGGAAACCCTAGCAGACACAGTAGCTCATTGCACATTTGATTTCACGACAAGAAAACACAAGATGGTATTCGTGTTCTTGGATCTCTCTTTGTTTGGTTTTATAGATTTAGTAGAAGACTGAAGAAATTTGAATCATTTTTGGTGTTTGTTTGTTGTGTTGTAGACATTCAAGCGTAGGAATGGTGGGAGGAACAAGCACAATCGTGGCCATGTTAACCCAATCAGATGCTCCAACTGTGGCAAATGTTGCCCTAAGGTTTCTCCTTTACCTCTCAATTGGGTTTCTTCTACAAATACTTCTGTAGAGTTTGGTTTGATTTTGGCACATTTTGGTTGGATAGGATAAGGCCATTAAGAGGTTTATCGTGAGGAACATTGTGGAGCAAGCTGCCATTAGAGATGTTCAAGAAGCTAGTGTCTACGATGGTACTTTTGATTCTTGCTCTCTTTGTTACTAGAAAAAAGTTTGGATTTTGGTCAATTTCACTCTGGATTTCTTTAGGATGTGCAGTTGTATTGAATTTGCCATGTATGGAATCATGTAGGGTACACATTACCGAAGCTATATGCGAAGATGCAGTACTGTGTCTCATGTGCTATCCACTCTCACGTCGTTAGAGTCCGTTCCCGCACCAACCGTAGGGTTCGTACTCCTCCTCCACGTTTTGCTAGACGCAAGGTAAGAATTGCCTCACTTAGTTCAATGATCATGTTCCTTAATGTAGTATACTTGTTTCCTTGTAAAAGTTATAACTTTTCATTTATCGATCTGGTCACATGATCCAAACTTGTTTCTGAATACTATTTCTCTGTGAAAAATGAAGATAGTGTAAAGTAAAACTGGTTCGCTGAACTTGTACTTAGTATAATTGTATCTTGTAGAAACCAAATTATGAAGATGCAGGTTTGATTTTCTTAAGATTCCTGTTATTACCTTTCGAACTACAATAGTTGTTTCAAGATATTCTTTATGACTTCAAGAAGTAGACGTTCTTTGTGGATTTTAGTATGCTTTTATTCTTTTCATTCTTTTGCTGTTCTAATGATTGCATTTCGCTCTATGATATGCTGAATGGATTTTTGACATTACTTTGGTGAAACTATGGAGATGTGGGCTTGATTATCTTAAGATTATAGAGTCTCATTGAACTATAATAGTTGTTTCAAAACAGTCTCTATGATTTCGATAAGTAGGCTTTCGAAGTGGATTTATCATATCTTCACTGAATTCTTATCAGAACTGCTTTCATTGAGACAATTCCGCTCAATCTTTTGTTGTTTTGAGTTATTGGCATTTTGCTCTGCGATTTACTTAATGGATTTTTGGCATTATGAATATCAGGAGGATACTCCCAAGCCTGGACAACCAGGACAGGCCCCTCGTCCAGCTGGACCTGGAGCTGGAGCTGCACCGCGTGTTTGAAGCCTGCAAGCAGCTTTCTCTCTTCTGCTTTTCTTGTGTTCTTGTAACAATTTTCGGGATGTTTCACTCTGTTTCACTCTGTTTCAGATTATTTTGGCTATGTGAATCTTGAGTGCTGTCAAACTAATTTAGTAGTTGATTCAACTTTGTGTTTGCACCTCTGTCTAGTTTTAAATCTGCTTTAGTGGATGGGAATCAAATGGGCAATTCAGCACTGGACCCAACCTGTCGGATCTTCCATTTCGTTTAGCGGTTAACCCACATATACAGTCAAATCTACATAATGTTATGCAATAAGTTAGTAAATAAATTTGACAAAAAACTTTATAAACTAAAATAACAATAACATAGTTTTAACAGTGTATATGTGAAAACACACAGATTTCGCTACTTGTTTGTTTTAGTATCTTTACGACTGAATTGCTTCAATATGTCTCTGATATTTGAATGCATTATGCTCGTTTCTATTTGTCGTTTATCGCTAGATATAAATTACGAACTTTTAGTGATACCATTTTATCATACTTGACTTATAGATCATTTCCATTCTCAACATGTCGTTGTCTGTTTTTTATATTTATGATTGACCGTTTTAATTTGTCGTTTAATATCGTTAGATTTAAATTGTGAACACGTACTTATACCAATGTATCATATTTAAGACAATTGGATCATATACATTCTCAACTTTCCATTGTTTGTTTTCTTATATTTATAATTGATCGTTTTCATTTGTCGTTTATCGCTAGATTTAAATTGTGAACATTTACTTATACCTTTTTTTTATACTTAAGACTTATAGATCATTTACATTCTCAAAATGTCATTGTTTATTTTTATATTTATGATTTGTCGTTTATCAGTAGATTTAAATTGTGAATGTTTCATACTTACGACAACTAATCATATACATTCTTAACATTGCATTGTTTGTTTTCTTATACTAATGACTGATCATTTTGATTTGTCATTTATCGCAAAAATTAAATTGTGAACACTTACTTTTTTTTTGGTCAAAAAGTGAACATTTACTTATACCATTTTTTATACTTAAACTTCCAAATCACATACATTCTCAAAATGTCAGTGTTTATTTATTATATTTATGAACAATCGTTTTGATTTGTTGTATACGACTAGATTTAAATTTTGAAGATTTACATGTTCCATTTTTCCATACTTGGACTCAATTAAGAAGTTCAAAATGTCATTGTTTGTTTTCTGTATATTTATAATTAATCATTTCGATTTGTCGCTTATCACTAGATTTAGATTGTAAATGTTTATTTGTACCAATTTTCATATTCAGACAAATAGTTTATATATATTCTCAAAATGTCATCATTTGTTTTGTTATAATTGTGATTGACCGTTTCTATTTGTCGTTTATCGATATATTTAAATTGAGAACATTTACTTGTGTTGGTTTTCATATTTAGACAAATTGATCATATACATTTTGCAAATGTCATCGTTTGTTTTGTTATAGTTGTGAGTGATCATATTTATTTGTCATTTATCGGTAGATTTAAATTGTGAACATTTACATGTTCCCTTTTTCCATACTTCATTGGTTTTTCTATATATTTATAACTAATCATTTCGATTTGTCGTTTATCGCTAGATTTTAATTGTAAATGTCTATTTGTACCAATTTTCATATTCAGACAAATAAATCATATGTATTCTCAAAATGCCATCATTTGTTTTGTTATAACTGTGATTAACCGTTTCTATTTGTCGTTTATCGGTATATTTAAATTGAGAACATTTACTTGTGCCGGTTTTCATATTTAAACAAATAGATCATATAAATTCTCAAATTGTCATCGTTTGTTTTGTTATAGTTGTGTGATCGTGTCTATATGTCGTTTATCGGTAGATTTAAATTGCGAACAATTACATATTCCATTTTTCCATACTTAGACTTAATTAAGAAGTTTAAAATGTCACTATTGTTTTCTATATGTTTATAACTAATCATTTTGATTTGTCGTTTATCGTTAGATTTAAATTGTAAATGTTTATTTATACCATTTTTTATATTCAGACAAATAGATCATATATATATTCTTAAAATGTCATCATTTGTTTTATTATAATTTTGATTGACCGTTTCTATTTGTCGTTTATCGGTATATTTAAATTGAGAATATTTACTTGTGTCAGTTTTCATATTTAGACAAATAGATCATATACATTCTCAAAATGTCAACGTTTGTTTTGTTATAGTTGTGAGTGATCGTGTCTATTTGTCGTTTATCTGTAGATTTAAATTGCGAACATTTACATGTTCCATTTTTCCATACTTAGACTTAATTAAGAAGTTTAAAATTTCATTATTTTTTTCTATATATTTATAATTAACCATTTTGATTTGTCGTTTATCGCTAGATTTAAATTGTAATGTTTATTTGTACCAATTTTCATATTCAGACAAATAGATCATATATATTCTCAAAATGTCATCATTTGTTTTGTTATAATTATGATTGACCGTTTCTATTTGTCGATTATCGGTATATTTAAAAATAGAATATTTACTTGTGCAAGTTTTCATATTTAGACAAATAGATCATATACATTCTCAAAATGTCAACGTTTGTTTTGTTATAATTGTGAGTGATCGTGTCTATTTATTGTTTATCAGTAGATTTAAATTGCGAACATTTACATGTTCCATTTTTCCATACTTAGACTTAATTAAGAAGTTTAAAATTTCATTATTTTTTTCTATATATTTATAATTAATCATTTCAATTTGTCGTTTATCGCTAGATTTAAATTGTAAATGTTTATTTGTACCAATTTTATCGATAAATTAATATCTCTCTAAATTAATAGTTTTTCAAAGTTCCAACATTATTAATTTATAGAGGTTTTACTGTATTCTCAAAATGTCATCATTTGTTTTGTTATAATTGTGATTGACCGTTTCTATATGTCGTTTATCAGTATATATAAATTGAGAACATTTTCTTATGCCGGTTTTCATTTAGACAAATAAATCATATATATTCTCAAAATGTCATCATTTGTTTTGTTATAATTGTGATTGATCGTTTCTATTTGTCGTTTATAAATATATTTAAATTGAGAACATTTACTTGTGCCGGTTTTCATATTTAAACAAATAGATCATATAAATTCTCAAATTGTCATCGTTTGTTTTGTTATAGTTGTGTGATCGTGTCTATATGTCGTTTATTGGTAGATTTAAATTGCGAACAATTACATGTTCCATTTTTCCATACTTAGACTTAATTAAGAAGTTTAAAATGTCACTATTGTTTTCTATATGTTTGTAACTAATCATTTTGATTTGTCGTTTATCGTTAGATTTTAATTGTAAATGTTTATTTATACCATTTTTTATATTCAGACAAATAGATCATATATATTCTCAAAATGTCATCATTTGTTTTATTATAATTGTGATTGACCGTTTCTATTTGTCGTTTATCGGTATATTTAAATTGAGAATATTTACTTGTGTCGGTTTTCATATTTAGACAAATAGATCATATACATTCTCAAAATGTCAACGTTTGTTTTGTTATAGTTGTGAGTGATCGTGTCTATTTGTCGTTTATCGGTAGATTTAAATTGCGAACATTTACATGTTCCATTTTTCCATACTTAGCTTTAATTAAGAAGTTTAAAATTTCATTATTTTTTTCTATATATTTATAATTAATCATTTTGATTTGTCGTTTATCGCTAGATTTAAATTGTAATGTTTATTTGTACCAATTTTCATATTCAGACAAATAGATCATATATATTCTCAAAATGTCATCATTTGTTTTGTTATAATTATGATTGACCGTTTCTATTTGTCGATTATCGGTATATTTAAATTGAGAATATTTACTTGTGCCAGTTTTCATATTTAGACAAATAGATCATATACATTCTCAAAATGTCAACGTTTGTTTTGTAATAGTTGTGCGTGATCGTGTCTATTTACCGTTTATCAGTAGATTTAAATTGCGAACATTTACATGTTCCATTTTTCCATACTTAGACTTAATTAAGAAGTTTAAAATTTCATTATTGTTATCTATATATTTATAAGTAATCGTTTCAATTTGTCGTTTATCGCTAGATTTAAATTGTAAATGTTTATTTGTACCAATTTTATCGATAAATTAATATCTCTCTAAATTAATAGTTTTTCAAAGTCCCAACATTATTCATTTATAGAAGTTTTACTGTATTCTCTAAATGTCATCATTTGTTTTGTATTAATTGTGATTGACCGTTTCTATTTGTCGTTTATCAGTATATATAAATTGAGAACATTTTCTTGTGCCGGTTTTCATTTAGACAAATAAATCATATATATTCTCAAAATGTCATCATTTGTTTTGTTATAATTGTGATTGATCGTTTCTATTTGTCGTTTATAAATATATTTAAATTGAGAACATTTACTTGTGCCGGTTTTCATATTTAGACAAATAGATCATATACATTCTGCAAATGTCATCGTTTGTTTTGTTATAGTTGTGAGTAATCATATTTATTTGTCGTTTATCATTAGATTTAAATTGTGAACAATTACATGATCCATTTTTCCATACTTCATTGTTTTTTCTATATATTTATAACTAATCATTTCTATTTGTCGTTTATCGCTATATTTAAATTGTAATTGTTTATTTGTATCAATTTTCATATTCAGACAAATAAATCATTTGTATTCTCAAAATGCCATCATTTGTTTTGTTATAACTGTGACTGACCGTTTCTATTTGTCGTTTATCGGTATATTTAAATTGAGAACATTTACTTGTGCCGGTTTTCATATTTAGACAAATAGATCATATACATTCTCAAATTGCCATCGTTTTTGTTGTTATAGTTGAGTGATCGTGTCTATATGTCGTTTATCGGTAGATTTAAAACATTTACATGTTCCATTTTTCCATACTTACTACTTAATTAAGAAGTTTAAAATGTCACTATTGTTTTCTATATGTTTATAACTAATCCTTTTGATTTGTCGTTTATCGTTAGATTTAAATTGTAAATGTTTATTTATACCATTTTTTATATTCAGAAAAATAGTTCATATATATTCTCAAAATGTCATCATTTGTTTTATTATAATTGTGATTGACCGTTTCTATTTGTCGTTTATCGGTATATTTAAATTGAGAATATTTACTTGTGTCGGTTTTCATATTTAGACAAATAGATCATATACATTCTCAAAATGTCAACGTTTGTTTTGTTATACTTGTGAGTGATCATGTCTATTTGTCGTTTATCGGTAGATTTAAATTGCGAACATTTACATGTTCCATTTTTCCATACTTAGACTTAATTAAGAAGTTTAAAATTTCATTATTTTTTTCTATATATTTATATTAATCATTTTGATTTGTCGTTTATCGCTAGATTTAAATTGTAATGTTTATTTGTACCAATTTTCATATTCAGACAAATAGATCATATATATTCTCAAAATGTCATCATTTGTTTTGTTATAATTATGATTGACCGTTTCTATTTGTCGATTATCGGTATATTTAAATTGAGAATATTTACTTGTGCCAGTTTTCATATTTAGACAAATAGATCATATACATTCTCAAAATGTCAACGTTTGTTTTGTTATAGTTGTGAGTGATCGTGTCTATTTGTCGTTTATCGGTAGATTTAAATTGCGAACATTTACTTGTTCCATTTTTCCTTACTTAGACTTAATTAAAAAGTTTAAAATGTCATTATTTTTTCTATTATGTTTATAATTAATCATTTCGATTTGTCGTTTATCGTTAGATTTAAATTGTAAATGTTTATTTGTACCAATTTTCATATTTAGACAAATAGATCATATATATTCTCAAAATGTCATCATTTGTTTTGTTATAATTGTGATTGACCGTTTCTATTTGTCGTTTATCGGTATATTTAAATTTAGAATATTTACTTGTGTCGGTTTTCATATTTAGACAAATAGATCATATACATTCTCAAAATGTCAACGTTTGTTTTGTTATAGTTGTGAGTGATCGTGTCTATTTGTCGTTTATCGGTAGATTTAAATTGCGAACATTTACATGTTCCATTTTTCCATAGTTAGACTTAATTAAGAAGTTTAAAATGTCATTATTGTTTTCTATATATTTATAATTAATCATTTTGATTTGTCGTTTATCGCTAGATTTAAATTGTAAATGTTTATTTGTACCAATTTTCATATTCAAACAATTAGATCATATATATTCTTAAAATATCATCATTTGTTTTGTTATAATTGTGATTGACCGTTTCTATTTGTCGTTTATCGGTATATTTAAATTGAGAATATTTACTTGTGGCGGTTTTCATATTTAGACAAATAGATCATGTGCATTCTCAAAATGTCAACGTTTGTTTTGTTATAGTTGTGAGTGATCGTGTCTATTTGTCGTTTATCGGTAGATTTAAATTGCGAACATTTACTTGTGCCAATTTTATATTTAAACAAATAGTTAATATACATTCTCAAAATATCATTGTTTATTTTGTTATGACTGATTATTTCGATTTTTCGTTTATCGCTAGATATTAGTTTTGAACATTTACTTATACCGTTTTTAACTCAGACTTATATATTATATACATTCTTAAAATGTCGTAATATCTTAAATATTTTGTTATATCCATAATCGTTTCGGTTTGTCGTCTATTGTTAAATTTAACTTAGAAACATTTATTTATACCTGTTTTTCATACTTAGACCATATAAATCTTCAAAATGTTACACAAATTTATTTAAATGTGTTATATAATAATATCAACATTGCTATATTAGATATTATTCCATTTTCTATAAGCTTATTCTTTTTATAGAAAATTTATAAAAAGTTCCAATATTAGTTGGCAATATATCATTCCTTGAAAAATCAATTTAGAATCTAGCCATTTTAAACTCTCAAGTCTCACCCACCTAACATTTTTTTTTTTGTAGAAATTAATTTAGAATCTAGTCATTATGTAACGGACGAACATGCAAAAGCTACTACACACATATATTTCGTGTAATCGACCATTATTACACCTCCAACCAAGGTATGCTCACTAGCAAACATACAAAAAGAAATTATTATTTTTTTCTAATTTAAATTTAAAGGCGTTATTAGCAAAAACGTTATTTCTTGACCCAAGAAAAATCCACAAAATAACAAAATGTGTTCTTAAAACGGATACTTGCATGTATCCTTAGCCGACACGCTTTTTTTACCTTTCTTTAATTTTTGTCCTTATTTTCTTTTGTCTTTAAACTCTTAATTATTAAGAGTAACGTATTAAGTAATTAAAATATAAATTTCTTTTTTGACTACATTTTAAACACGGTTAGATTTTCTACAAAAAAAGACAAATATATAGAAAAGATATCCTTCAATTAAAACCAAAGAATATAGTCATATATTTCCAAAGACTAAATTTCATAATTCCATTTATCTGTAAAACATCGTAGATATCGTTTAAGACTTTTTTATTTTTCTTGTTTGTAGTTTTGTGAGGACCAAAATGTGAAACGATTTTTTTATTAGTAAAAATAAAATTTTGGGTTCTATAAATACTGATATTTCCTATCATTCTCTGACTCATAAGTCTACAAAACTTCCATAAATCTCATTGACTTCCTCTGTTTTTCACAGTAATCGTTTCATTTTCATTTCTTCTCTTATCTTCTCTAGTCTTGTTTATACGCTAAGCTAGTGTAAGCTCTCTCTTCTTTAGTATTGATTTGAATACAGTCTCTACTTAAAACCCCTTTTCGCTCTTCTCTTTCAATTTCACATTTTTTCGTGTTTTTGTGAAAAATGGTTATTAGTTAGTTTCAAATCCTTAAACCCTAAATTCTGTTTTACGAGTGTTGGCTTTTTGTTTCAAAGTTTTGATTTTTATGTTGTAGAATGAGTTAAAGCCACTTGGGGTTTCACTGATTTGTTCAAAAGGAACCTTCTTTTGACACATGTGTTAAAAGGATAGGTACTTTTTCCGAGGATCAGAATCTTTTAGTCAATTTTTGATTTTTGGGTATTTTATTAAAGTCTTGGTTTTTAAATTATGTTTGGGAAGTTGTTTAGCTTTGAGGAAAGCTAAGAAAGTAGGGATGCCTAACAATTGCATTTACTTATCTCAGTTTTATCATTGTCATGCTCTGTATTGAATTTCTTGTCTTGCTTAAGAATGTAACCACTCTCTGAGTTTGCTTGTATTGTTTTGATCATTGTCATAATCAGTTTCTAACTTTGTCTTTAATCTTTTGGTTGTAGTTACTTTTGAAGTTTTCTGTTCGAATGGGTTGTCTTCCAGTTCCAGAGAGGATGTCAGTCTCTTCGTCATCATCATCATCGACAGCATCATCAGTATCGTCTCTGTTGCTACCAGAAATGCCAATATTTGAAGAATTGTGGATGGTTGCTGAGGCAAGGGCTCAGGAGATTCTATCCACCATCCAACCTGTCTATGCTTCAGACAGAAGCAGGAACGAGATCATTGATTATGTCCAGTCTCTTATTAAGGAGCGTCTTGGAATTGAGGTTTGAACTTTGGTGCTCTAGTTGATATGCTTGGCTTTATGTTTTGTGTCCCTTAATCATTCTACTACACTCATATGGTATTGTATTGAACAGGTCTTTTTATTTGGTTCGGTGCCTCTAAGGACCTATCTCCCAGATGGAGATATTGATCTCACAGTCCTATCTACTAAAGATAAGGAGGAGGAGTTGGCTAAGGCATTGTTCAGTATGCTTGCAGCTGAAGAGGGAGAATCTGATTTCCAAGTAACTAATGTTCTGTATATCCCAGCACAGGTTTGCTTTGCTTAGTTCCATTTGGTTTTGAATTATGTGTGTTCCCTACTTGCTTGTGCTGTTTTCCGCTCATTGGTGTTTTGGATGGTAGGTCAAGGTCATAAAATGCAGGATCAGGAACATTGCTGTTGATATCTCCTTCAATCAAATGGCTGGACTCTGCGCTTTATGTTTTCTTGAGCAGGTAAACACTTAAATAGCTTTGCTGCTTCGGCTTATAATAGTTCTTACACCATCAATGCTTAGCTGATTTGGTAAACTTTTGATGTTGTCGCTTTTGTTAGGTTGACCAATTCTTTGGGAGAGACCATCTGTTCAAACGTAGCATCGTTTTGATCAAGGCCTGGTGCTATTATGAAAGCCGTACTCTCGGTGCCAACAATGGATTGATTTCAACCTATGCATTGGCAGTTCTGGTGTTGTACATCATCAACATGTCTTATTCATCAGTATCTGGCCCTTTAGCAGTGAGCGTTTTTAAAGTCTAAACATATCTTATTTGCTTCCAAGATTAACAAATGATATCTATCATCAACAGGTACTTGCTAAGTTTTTGGAGTACTATTCGTCGTTTGATTGGGACAATTACTGTATCACTGTCAATGGTCCAGTCCTGATATCTTCTCTTCCAGATATTACGGGTAAGTATGCTGAAATATCAGATAAACTTCTCTTCTGTGTTTCTATGTTTCTGTATTTGAAAACTTTCATTTGTTGTTTCCTCCAGAAACCGAGAATCATGAAGTAGTCCTGAATGAGTCGTTCTTCAGAGACTGCATGGATTTATATTCGGTTCCAACTAAAGCTGTCGCCGTTGCCAATGGGCATTACTTTCCTGTGAAACATTTCAACATAGTGGATCCTCTGAAACACACTAACAACCTTGGTCGTAGTGTAACTCAAGGTACTCTCATTCATCAAACTTTTTTATGGCATAAGCACCAAAAAGAAGCTCATGATTTGACAATAAAATCGTCTATCTTTGATGTAATGTTGTTAGGCAATCTGCGACGTATAAAACATGCGTTTGCATTAGGAGCTCGGAAGCTCAGAGATGCGCTTAGTGTACCTGGAGAAACCATGGGTTGGAAACTGGAGAGGTTCTTTATTAGTTCACTGGAGAGGAACGGTAAGGGAGAAAGAGAAGACGTTGAGGAACCTGTCTTCGCGTTTGGCACTGGAAGATCAGAGTTATCTGATCTCAGAGGAGATTTTGAAGGATACTTTAACAGTCTTGTCTATGGGAAGTGGTTTCACGGTGAGACTCTGCATAGCTGGACCCCTCAGGGTCAGGAGGAACCAATTTCTTGGGACATTGTTCGTTGGTTTGCCACCGGACAAAAGAATGCTTTCTGTTGGAGGAATCAGAATGATTCAACCTCGATGCAGCAGCCAGTTACAAACAACATGCGGAGATCAAGAGGAACAGGCACTTATATCCCTGAAATGGTACATTCATCATTCACTAGTATTTGCATTTCTATTAAAAATTTGTTTCTGAGTTCTTATGATCCATTGGTTTTGTTTGCAGAGGCAAGAATCTTACAGTGACCGGTTCAGTAGCAGCTCGAGCCCAGTGAACTCATCACCTTCAACATCTCAGACTCAAATCAACAAACAGAATCCTTGAAGTTGGTCTCTTAGGCTATTATAATAATCTTATGCATAATCACTTAGGATTTGTCTCAAATATTTGCCAACAAAAAAACTATGACATAAAGAGTTTTCTTTATGGTGCTATATTGGATGTTCTAGAGGTTGAAGCTGATGCTTATTTGTAAGATCCATTAGGATTTAATTGAATTCTGTTGATCCATGATTTATATAAAAATCTCTCTTAATTTATTAGTTGAGCAGAAAAAGATTAATCTTATAGATCAGTAATGACAACAAAGAGTTGATAAAGTATCTGTTCACAAAACCACTAGTCACTTAATAGTTATATAAAATGGATAAAAATCATCTAAAATATTTAAATATCACTTTGCTTAAAACAAAGTTTTTTTTAATAACCGAGATATTTTTTGACCGAAATTCGGAGTAATCTCCATTATCTACAAAAACATTATAATTTTTTTTTTTCATTTAAAGTATACTCTCTCCCTCTCTCCCTCTATTTAAAAGTGATATTTTAAGTTTTACACACATATTAAGACACAATAACTATTATGCTTATTAATAATTTATTTTATTTTTTTCCTTATTTTTTGATTTCCCAATAAATATATTAGTAACATCACACTATTACTTCAACTATTTATCATTAATTTACGTGATAAAGCAAAAAACAATAATAAATTTATGTAGAAAATCAATTTTTCAAAAACAAAAAAAAAACTTAAAACAACATTCTTTTAAATACAGAGGAAATATATAGTTGTCTCTTGACTTCACCTATCTACAATATGCCAATAGTCAAGAGATAAACTACATCGATTTTTCGTAGATAGTTGAATTCGATTTCTTGACATGATATACATGACGAATCTTTATGAAGATGCAGACGTCTGTGCGGAACATGAGTCTGTGCATCAACAGAAAGCTGCTCGGACAACAGCAATCAGACCAGTCAGCAGAGAGCTTGGAGTAGCGAGCAAGCTATTGATTCAAGGCGTGCTGAGCTGGACAAGAAGATATATACACGGGAGATATGAAGATCTTGGTGTATAACAATATGGAAGAGATAACTTCAAGACGGAGAGGATCTAGGAAGTTTTCCTTATTGAAGATTTAGAGAATATTTAGGAAACTAGGGTTAGGGTTTTTTCTAAATATTAGTATATATAGGCCTAAGGGTCGTGCCTTTGAGTGGTAAACACTTATAGCATAATTTGAGAGATTGTAACCTAAAAGGTTTAGAGAAAGAAAGCTTTTCAGGAGAGTGTTCGTACCCTAGATTCAACAAGGTGTTGTGAGATCGCATAGGGTAGCATAGGCTATTGATTCGGGGATATAGGTACAGTTTAAGGGTTAAACGTGTATAGATCCATATAGGTTTATCGGTGTAAAGATTACTTATAAAGAATAATAGTTGAAGCGTTGGTTTGGCGCCTTCCGAACAAACTCATGTGTGTTGTGTCACGTTCTCTGCACTTTCAATTGGTATCAGAGCGGACATCTGGTAAAGATCGTTTGCGTCTTCGAACAGGTGTGATCCTGAGATGAGTATGGAGAACCCACAACACGTGTATGCAATTCTGGAGCATGAGAACTTTGGTTGGTGGAAGGTGCAAGTTCAAGCGTTAATTCAGGGGATTGATGAAGACGCTTGGACTATAGTGGAAGAAGGTTGGTCGAAACCTACAGTAATAAATGATGCATGGGTCATTGTTGTGAAGCCTAAAAGAGTTTGGACTGTTGATGAGAAATCAAAGTCTAAGTATAACTCCAAGGCGCTGTCGTTGATCTGGAAATCGTTGTCCAAAGCTCAGTTTGAACAAGTTCAGAGTTGTGTTACTGCTAAAGAAGCATGGGACAAACTGGTAACACAATATGAAGGAACGGACAGTGTGAGGAGGACTCAGGTGGATATGTTGGCATCCAAGTTTGAGACAATGACGATGGAGAAACATGAGTCAGTTGAGGCTTTCAGTGGTCGGTTGAATGCAATCTCTAATGAAACTTCTGTATTGGGAAAGAAGTACAAGGACAAGAAGCTGGTGAAGAAGTTCCTCAAGAGTCTGCTTGACAAGTTCCAGTCACACAAATCAGCAATTGATGTGTCTAAGAACTCTGATGACATGACGTTTCCTCAAGTGATTGGTATGATGCAAGCATATGAACTGGAATACAACACTAAGGTACACATCAAGGTTAAAGATGTTGCATTCAAGTCCAACACGGAGGAACACAAATCAGATGAGCTTGAGAATCAGATTGAGTTGATTGTGAAGAAACACTTCAAAATGTTGGATCAAGGTCAACACAGAGGTGTGGTGTCTCAACAGAGAAGTGGAAGCAGTCATATAAGAATTGATATTGACAAGAGTCTGAAGCAAGGTGATGGACAGTGTTCTGAATGTCAAGGCTATGGGCATCGTGTCAGAAATTGTCCCACAATCAAGTGGCGTGAACAAATAAAGTGCTTAGTATGCAAGGGTGTGGGTCACACAAAGGCGGATTGTGTTGGAATCCCCAAAGGAAAGGAGAAGTCCTTGCTGACTTGGTCTGATTGTGATTCAGAGGATGAGAAGCGATATGTGGCACATAGTTGTGCTGGGTATTTTGGTGTCATTGAGGATGATGAGAGCAACTTGACATTGCTTGAAGATAACAAGTTGCTGAGCGAGCATCTAGTTAAGATTCAGAATGAAAACAGGAAGCTGATCAGTGAGAACACACAGCTGAATGAGGCAATCAAACTTCAGCGTGCTAAGTATGAGAAGTTTGATAAGGAGGCCAGATCAGATGATCTTCAAGGTGTTTTTGATCGAGTAAACCTTCTGCTGAAAGAAAGATCTGAGGAATGTCAAAAGCTGCGTGTCAAGGATACAACAATGCAGAATGAGATCTCACCTCAAAGAGCTCCTGGATGATGAGAAGGTTGAGTCTGAAAGTCTGCGTGGTAGGTTAAATGAACAGCTGCGTAACATCAAGATGCTGAGTAAGGGTACTAAAGATCTGGACAAGTTTATGTCTGTTGGACAGTCAGGTAAAGTGCATTGGGGTCTTGGTTATTAAGGTGGACCTTCAACAAACAAGCATGTGTTTGTAAAAGCGTCACAACCGAAGATGGTTATCCAGAAGCAACAATCACAAGATGGAATGGTTAGGCGACAATTGGATGTGAATCACCAGAAACCACAAGGTGTGTTGATTAAGCAACAACCAAAGATGGTTCACCAGAGACAATTGCCACGAGATGGGTTTTTCAGACAACTCCCAAAGGAGGTTCAGCTGAGAAAAAGATCACAAGGACTTTTTGTCAAACAGGAGATAAAGTTGGTGCAACAGGAATCGCTAGCAGCAGGAGTTCGTGCCAAAAAGTAGCCACCTAGGGTTCAACAGAAACAAAAACCTCACATGATGTTGAATAACGCATCTCCTAGGAATTTTTAACGTAGAGAGGTTAAGCTTGTTAAAAGTGTGTCAAGGTGTTACTACTGTGGAAAACAAGGACACATGAAGGATCAGTGCTTCAAATTTCTGGAAAAGGTCAAGCAGTTGTTGATATACAAGCCTGAATACAAGAGTCTGCCAAGGTGTTACTACTGTGGTAAACCAAGGCATGTGAAGGATCAATGTTACAGATTCTTGGAGAGAATCAAGCATCTGTTACATTACAAACCTGTGCAATCAGACAGAAGACAGAAGCATAAGGTTTGGGGGGCAAAGGGTGACCTTCAGTGCAATGTATACACGGACAGAAGACATAAGGGTAAGGTTTGGGTGGTGAATAGTGATCTTCACTCCAATGTTGCTTACACTTCTGATGTAAGGAGGCCAAAAAGAAAAACTGGCGGACCAAATCGACCACAGTTGGAAGCTGAATGCAGTGTAGAAGGTCTGAAGAAAACTTTACTAGCATCAATAAGGTGTGTGACAAAGGGTATGTGATATATCATGGTTTTTACCGGTTTTCGACCATGATATAAGTCCTTTTATCGAGTCTTTTCGTTGTATTTCGAGTCTTTTTAGTGTCTTAACAAGTTATTGCACGTGAGGAGCTTATATGGTGAATACGGTGCATTTTGGAACGTAAACAAGGTTGGAGCCGGATTTTGCAAGAAAAGAAGTTGATATGAAGCAGCTTGTCGATCGACAGCACCAAGAAGGACGATCGATCGACAGCTACATTGAAGCCGATCGATCGACAGATACATTGACGATCGATCGACAGGTACTCGCAGAAGCCGACCTAATACGTTTTAAAGAAGGAAAATTGTTCCTTTTCGGGCCTGAAGTTACCAATAAACCGTCATAAAAGCCCACCACGAGTTTTACCTCTATAAATAGTTTATTTTAGGTTTTTAGATCATGACTTTAGAATATATAACACAAAGTTTAAAGAGAGATTTTTAGGGTTTTTAGGGAGACAAGTTTACTTCATACTTTGAGATTCTTCGAACCCTATTGTGCTTCTTCTTTATTTTCTTTCTTTATGCAGTATTATTCAGCTATGATTTGCTTTGCTTCCATGTCTGAATAGTTTGCTTGTTAGGTTTAGGGTGATTCGAATGGAATGATGATGAATTGTTAGGGTAAACTCACTTGTTAGGATTATCTGTTAGGTTCTTCAGCTAGATTGCTTTAACTCTTGTTTATGATTTGCGACCCTGAATTTGGATATCTTAGGTTGATAGATTGACACGAAAGTGTAATAGATTAGCCAGAACTAAATCTTAGGTGAGCAAAATTACTTATTCGCAAAGAAATTTGGTTTAGGGATTTTGTGAACAAATTGGACTTGAATTTAATGCTTGTTTAAATTGATTGAATTCGCAAAGAAAATTGGTTTTCTAGGGTTTAGACATAGTTAGTTTTCGCAACGACAGTTGGTTAATTATATTTTAGTGTTCCAAGTTCTAAAACGGTTCTTAATTAAATCATGATTCTGTTTAACCTGCAATTTTGATTCATCCTGAGAATTACCCAAAAGCCTAGCTTTTTGTTTAATTGGATTTTAAATCAACCATCTTTCCTGTTACCAATTGATTTTGTTATTTATTTTACATTATTTTACTTAGCCGAATTTGAAGTCAATATTCCTATCGTTTGATTTGACTCCCAGTGATTCGACCCCTACTACAATTGACCTCTTAATTTGAGAGAGTAGCTCAGGGTAAATTTGAGCATATCAGTATGATGTGGTGTTTACCAGGACAGACTGCAAAGTGCTGGAAGTAAATCAAGACATTCAGGCTAAAGACGAGTCCAAGGATAAGAAAGATCATCACGATGCTGGAGTAAGTGATCAGATGGTTGATACGTTTAGTCAAGAGTCTGTTTCTTCTTAACATAAACATGAGTGTGATAGTGGACCAGGTCTGTGTGAGTACACTATCATGGGAAGCTGTTGCACACAACTTCCATGAACGAAGCGGATGGTTGCTGACTACGGTACGCTCTCTGACTCCCTGTTAGTGCATTGTGATAATCAAAGTGCTATCAATATTGCTAAAAATCCAGTTCACCATTCACGTACTAAATACATAGATATCAAGCCTCATTTTATTCGTGAACTTGTTGAGGGGAAACTTATTACGATAGAATATGTGGGCACTGATTTCCAACTTGCTGATTTATTCACAAAAGCTTTTGATTCTAACCAATTTATTAATCTAAGAATAGCTATTAGCATTTGTGAGATCTAATTTGCTTGTTGAGCGTTGTGTATTGAGACAGGGACAAGTGCTGGAACATATCTAAAAAGAGTTTTCAAAAACTTAGTTTTTCAAAGAATGTTGATCCATGTCTATGTAGTGTTTGATAGAAAAAAGATGTCTGTCATGGCGGTCATGTATGATCAAGTACAAGTGTGTGAACAGAAGCTGAGGCAAAAAAAGGCTGAAAGTTGAGGAAGAGTAGGTGCAAAGAAACTCTCAACACAGCGAGCTGAAAATCAACGTGATGTTTCTGTGTTGGGAGGCATCAATTGCTTGTGTACATGACATTCACAAAACCAAGAGCTATAAATAGAACAAGACACAAAGAGCTGGTTGTTTAAGTGATGTGTATGGGTTAAGGGTGCAAAAGGACAAAACACAAAGAGCTAGATGTTTAAGTGATGTGTTTGTGTTGGAAAATGCAAAACTCCGTGTCTGGGGATCTTCAACAAGAAGATGCGATGCGCAAATGATATAGTCATTAAAAGGAACAACGACATGATGGTTCAGAGACATGATGCGCATGTTATACCACTAGAATACCATCATCAAAAGAGAGTTGAGTTGCAAATATAATAGGAAAGGCAACTCCAGAGCTTAATCATATGCTCACATGCCTGAGAAGTCAAGTGATGGCATTCTCTAATGATTTACCCTTGCTTTTGGAAAGATTTATAGCCTCTGTTTTTGGAATCACCAAGTTGCAAGCTGGGTTGTACAGGATGCGGGCATGCCAATACGAATTGACTAGCCATCAAACCCATGGATCAAGATATTTTTGTATCAAGGTTTTGACATGTTCTGGTGCTTGGCCTGGATCAAGTCTCAGGGCACAGTGATCAGCCGTCAGGATTTCAAAGGTAATGAATATATTTTCAAAAGTTAAAACGCCCATGTAGTCTTTGTAATTTGGGTCCCTAAATGGTTGTGTTCATGCTATGCTTGATATGTATAAGTGTTCAATGTGCTAATATGTGTGCTTGGGCGAGAGCAAGTGAACCTAACAGGTTCTTGATTGGGATTCTAATATTTCTATCACATGTGTGCATCTGATGGGTTGTTGAGTGATTTCAGGTTGCTAAGTAAAATTCAGGTCCTTGAATGATTTCAGATCCGTGTTAAGAAAACAAACCCATGAGGTTGTGTGTGCAGATTCTTGAACGAGTTGGAGGAAAAGGAGGAAGAAAATGGTTATTGTCGGCCTGGGTGAAGGTTCTCAATTCGTTGTTCTTCTCCAGTGAACTCTCCAAAGTCCTAAAATCAAGATGGAGACTTGTTTTGTTGGGTTGTGATATGTTCAAGCAATGGTTGTTGATTTTCAAAGAGCTCGGTTGGTTATGTGTGTTCCAACAAGGTTGTGTCAAACCTAAGTATGTCTATTCAAGGGGATCTAAATCATCTGGTGATAGTTACATACAGTTCCTCGTCGGGATTATTTTTGCCGTCAAAAGTTGTTCTCTTTGTTAGGGATCTGTCACTGGTTTGTGTGGATAAACAGAGAGGTGTTGCTTCAAAGTCTTGTGAATCAAAGTCTTTCGAGGATAAGACAGATGTATCAGGGGCTTGTCATACACTGAAGTGTTTGCTCATTCAGAGACATGAGAATTATGTGTTGAAGAAGAAGAGTAGGCTCGTTTCTGCATGATAGAGCGTCGTCTTCTCAGGTCAGATATGTCAGAATTCGGCTGTCTAAGTTCAGAAGTTGTGTGTGATGCCACCAGGTTCCTGTCTTCCGCTGTGCAAATCAAGGTATGAGTTTCGTGTCTCAACCGTTGAATTTGGAACAAATTGTGGAGTTTTTACAATTCCTTTGAGGTTAGAAGGATTATCAAGGATGGTGATATTCTGAGTATGGTCACCAAGGTCAGACTGGTTGTGACCGTGGTTGTCAGAAAGTTGTGAGCAAATCTTCCTACTGTGAGAGTTAAGGAAGAATCAGTGGCTGTGTGGGTTCAAGATTATGAGTCTGGTATATCAGTTATGTGTGGTTCAACATCTGTGGATCTGAATCAGGAATAGTAACTGCCAGATCATGAATGCTTTGGTTGAATTCCATGATCATATACAATATGTTACTGTAATTTAGACTGAGCAATTGCCGCAAGTCAGGCCCCAGAAGAAGTCTATTGGGATTGGAACTGGGGACAACAAGTTGTGAAAAGTCATGGGATATAATTCAGATCCTTGAGGATGCTTTGGCAGGTATGTGATCACTCCCTATCTTATGCTTGATTGTGTGATCTCTATGGTGTTTTTACCTTAGTTATGATATCAAGAAGGGAGAGATGAGGTTGAGTCTAAGTCTAGGACACAGATGTTTGTGCTTAGAACAAGAGATTGAGGAAGGCATAGCTTTAGGGGGAGCTGTTTGTCTTTGTGCTTAATTGATTAGATCATTTAGTGCATCTCTTGGTTCTTGGCATGTGGTTTTCAAAAATTTCTTTTGAACTTAAGACCAATCACACTATGGTGAGATTACAGTAGGTGTTATTCTGTTGTGTGTTTGGGGAATCAGAACATGATTCATGTGTGGTGTGTTTTGATAAATTTTCTAGGACCGATCACACTACGGTTATATCACATTAGGTGTGATTTTGTTTTGTGTTTTTGGGTAATTATAACATTATTCGTGTGGGATATGTTATGATTATATTTCGGTTACTTGTGTGCTTTCTTTTTAGTGAGTATGTGTTCGGATATTCTCGTGTACTGTGGTTCTTTTGTGTGATCTGTTTCCAGGTACAAAAGGAGATGAGTGTTGGATTATGAAACTAAGCTAAAAAGGGGGAGATTGAAGATGCAGACGTATGTGCGGAACAGGAGTCTGTGCATCAACAGAGAGCTGCTCGGACAACAGCAATCAGACCAGTCAGCAGAGAGCTTGGAGTAGCGAGCAAGCTACTGATTCAAGGCGTGTTGAGCTGGACAAAAAGATATATACACGGGAGATATGAAGATCTTGGTGTATAACAATATGGAAGAGATAACTTCAAGAAGGAGAGGATCTAGAAAGTTTTCCTTATTGAAGATTTAGAGAATATTTAGGAAACTAGGGCTAGGGGTTTTTCTAAATATTAGTATATATAGGTCTAAGGGTCATGCCTTTGAGTGGTAACACTTAGAGCATAAATTGAGAGATTGTAACCTAAAAGCTTTAGAGAAAGAAAGCTTTTCAGGAGAGTGTTCGTACCCTAGATTCAACAAGGTGTTGTGAGATCGCATAGGGTAGCATAGGCTATTGATTCGGGGATATATGTACAGTTTAAGGGTTAAACGTGTATAGATCCATATAGGTATATCAGTATAAAGATTACTTATAAAGAATAATAGTAGAAGCATTGGTTTGACGTCTTCCGAACAAACTCATGTGTGTTGTGTCACGTTCTCTGCGCTTTCACTTTATCCATTTTATCAAACCATTCGACCACACACTCTTGGTTTAGAAAAAACATTTGCTATTTTCATATACCGCAAATACACTACAATGAATCTGATTAGTTATGGTTGTACTTTAGACATTTTGAGGAAGAAAAAATCCCAAAAACAGGAGACATCATTCTAAATTGTAAGATTATTTATTACATTGCCCTGACGCTATCTTACGAGAAGACTAGTTTGATCTGATAGAGAGGTTGTTGTTACTTAACTTATCAGTGGAGGGAAGAGCCCACACAATTATCATTGTTATATTCTATGTATGAATGACGATATACTTCCAACGCATTACGTCATTTCTCACCATCCATGTCTTGAATTTATCATTTTCTATATGATCTTAGCTTTGATTAAAGTTTTATTATCAGCATAATCTTAGCAAGATCAGCATAATTTTGGGCATGTTTTATTTCCAAGTTAAGTGACATACGCAAAGTTAGAAAATTGTGTAGATGGTGAGTCAGTGACACTAGTAGTACCAATTAATCTTATTTATTAAAATAATTAAGTTGATAATAACTCTTTTCACATGTTCTATATCATTTTCACTTCTTATTATATTAAGATCGGAACCCAATGATACATACGTGTCTACTTCGACAAATCAGTACTCTTTCCGTTGCAAAATAGTTGTCATTGTATGTGATTATACGTATATTAAGAAAACATATTAGAATTTATGTTTTACCTTTAAAAGTGAATTTGACTATTGCTATTCTTCATAAAATTTGAGGCTAAATTTGGTATTTAAAGCCAAAATATGCATTGAAAATGTAAAACGACAACTAATTTGAAACAAAAAATAAAGTATAGAATGACAACTATTTTGTAACAGAGGGAGTAACATTTTTGTTAACTTCTAATGCATTTCTAGGCGAGACATGATCATTAAAAGTTTAGCAAACGCAATTATATACTTCTTATATATGTGCTGGAGGTGTTCTATGTCGGTAGATATTATGAATATTTCTAATTATACAAAACATAGGATACTAATAATACTTATACACTTAGAGGAACAATTTTACTAGGAGTTTTCCTCAATTTGAGCTACCTCTTTAGTCAGCATTGACCAATGATGGCACGTGTCTCCGATGTTTACTTTGCTCTTTTGCTAATCAGTTCCTCTAATTACGCTTAAACTCTCCAAGAAACTACTAATAAATTAGTGAGAAACATATAGAACGTCACACAAATTGCCCCTAGCTATAAACAAACTTTATGGTCAATGCATCTTTTGAAAAGATTCTTAACATTCATACAAAAAAAAAAAATCTTTTGAAAAGATTATTAATTAGATTTTGATTTAAATCACGAAAGTATTAAAATATCATCAAACACATTGTCATATCAATTTTCCAACAAATAGACGACTTGTCATAGAACAAAGAATGCAATGATGGATCATTGCGATTATAAAAAGATAACATAAATAAATTTAGAGAAAAGAAAAAGTAAAAATCGCCATGTTATAAATCCATCATAACCATTGTTTGCCAATTTCAACAAAGTTGGCCCTCCAAATTTAATAATGCAATATATATTTTCTTCCTTAATATGGAGTAACTTATCTATATATAAAATGTTTTCATGATGGTAAACAACAACACCACAATCTCTTCTTGGACCCTAATTCAACAAGAATAAATAAAATATTAGAATTTTCTAACGTTCTCACTATTTCATTTGTTTGTTTTCTTGGAGAAGATTGTAAAACATGAAATGTGTTCACGTTTTATTACTCTCGTTCTTACTAATATCCAAAGCTCCTTCGATTCTTGGGTTGAGTAGGAGTATGAGAGGTTCTACAAGATCGGACCCGGAAGCATTTCACGGCGGAGACTTCCCGGCGATGAAGAATAGAAAAATGATGGTTACAAACATGGAAGTTGATTATTCAGGTGATTATTATGATGGATCATCATCATCACCATCACCACCAGTGCCTGATTACGATGATATATATAGAAGACAAGGTGATGTCCCAAGCCCCGGTATTGGCCATTGATGATTATGCGTTTTCGTGTGTATATAATACACATACATATTCACATTTTACGTTATATATTTATGCGTACACTTTTGTCGAATGTTTATATATGTTTTTGTTCTAAGCTGTCGTCTCCATATGATCACTTTTTATGTTGCTTTAATTTTATTTCATTTTTGATATATATTTTGATGCTTTTTTTCTTCTTCTAATTCTGTCTTAAAAGACAAATATTAAAAAATAATTGTTGTCATTCTTGTTGAATTGTGTCATATGCTCATGTTGATGGGAGCTTCACGTATGTAAATGTTGTCGAATGTTTTATACACATAATGTACATATTCACGTTTTGTACGTTATATATTGTTGATTTAAATGTTGTCGAACACTCATTTGATTTTTTTTTTAAAAATTCAGATTGGATTAATTATAGGAGCTGGTTACAAAGAAATAAAATTACATCCCTCAGTCATAAACCATGAGAAAAAAAGAAAAGAAAAGTTTTACAAAGGAGGTTAGGTACCTCTAAACCACAAAGTAAAAAAATCCCTAAAACTTGGCATGTCCTTCCTAGCAAAGCACGAGTTTCAGATTCCACGGTCCACTCTCTTGAACAACACCTCCGCGGGAATGGAGACTCGGTTGAAGATGCGGTCATTACGCTGTATCCAAATGGCATAGATGATCTCATGGGCCATTAGCAATCTCAAGTTATTTTCATCTGGATTCAGGTAACTACGCTTCAACCATCGGAGGAAAGTAGTCCACGTTCCGAACCCCATGAATGGAGCATTCAGCCTGCGAAAACCTTATCTCTGTTCTTGGCTATACGGCAGTTGAGGAACAAATGGTCCCTCGTCTCATTGTAGATTTCACATAATACACAAGTACTTTCATCAATGACTCTACACTGAACTAGTCTTGATTTGGTTGCCAACCTATCAAGACAAACCAACCACAACATGAAGGCATGCTTAGGGATATGACCAGAGAACCATACCTTCTTGTGCCAAAGAACTTCTGTGAAAGGCTGGACCAATTGTATTTTTGCAGCTGAGAACTTGAAGCAATCATGTTGTGGACCTGCTCCATCCCTCCATTTATATTTGTCATCGGTATATTCAGAAAGCTCAATAGTAGTGAGGTGAGTTAACAAAGCAACCATGTTCTCACTACGGGCACCTCTGATCTTCCAACCATTCGTAGTTGCCACTTCTGAAACTTTTACTTCCTTAGGGAGTCCATAAATTATGGGTCCTTCACTACCAATAAAGGAGGCAAGCTTACCAAAAGGAGTCCACACATCATTCCAAAAGGAGCAAGTCTGGCCATTACCCACAGTACAAGAAATGTAGTTTTCTGCAATGGGTATAAGCTTTAGCAGCTGTGACCAATTTGAAGATCCTACACTCTTTTCACTCAGGTTCAAGAACACTCATTTGATAAAAACTCTATATTTGTCCGTTCTAAAATGTTTATTGTTATAACAAATTGAAGATTTTGTTATTTTAAAAACCAATCTTTCTCCGCATTTTCCTAAGTTTTTTATTGGTTATTATTAGAAGACAGGTCAAATAATTTAAATGACCATTGATGTTTTACATCTTTTAAAGAAATATAATCTTACATATTCATAAACTGAGCAAGTATCACCTGAATATCTAGTGATATTATATAGTTTCATGTATCCCAAAAATATAATTGAGATAAAAAAGGGAAAAAAACACAAAAACATTCCGTATGCAGTCATGAACCATTCACCAAAACAAGTTGTAATTACAAATTATAATAGCGACGACAATTATACAGATTTTGGCACAATGGCGGTTAACAAATCATAAAAAACGTTGAATCTTTCACATGGGACAAGTGTATTGTACATGGAACAAATCATAAAAAACATTCAATCTTTCACATGGGACAAGTGTATATTGTACATGTGTATGTGATATATTTATATATGCAATATTTCATTAAATTTAGAAAGATATAAAATGTTGCGTAAGCCTCTAGAAAAATCTTGATGACCACAAGAGTCAAGAGACTCTAGAAAACAATTTGCTCTCTAATGAAAACAAATTCCGTCCTCATTTGAAGAAATCTAATCACACGATCATTCCACAAAATCACGTATAGAGCTTAATTAAAACCAAACAAAATAGAGATATTGGCATGTATATTAGTGGATTACTAAATATTTAAGAATTTATCACTCTAAATTCAATAATATATTAACTAACATTGAATTACCAAAATATTCATATGGCATTTACCTTGTTTCGTTTAACATAATAAGAAAAGTTAACCTATCTAAAAATAACCGCTGCTGTATTTTTTTTCTTTTTCTCTTCATCTTTCTCTTCCTCTTTTTCTTCTAGATCTTCTCCTTCTAGATCTTCTGTTTCTCCTTTTTTTTTCTCCTTCTCGTTTCTTTTTCTCTTTGCTTCTTTATCTTCTTGTTCTGCTTCTCGTTTCTTTTTCTCCTTCTCTTTTTCTTTTTCTCTTTGCTTCTTTATCTTTCTTCTCCTCTTCTTTCTTTTTCTTCTCCTCTTTCTCCGCTTCCTCCTTCTCCTCTTCATGTGAAGAAGGCGTGATTTCATGAAACTGATCAGTGATTGATCATGAAATTGAAGGGTTATGATCTTTTTTCTATCTTCAATATCTCTGGTTGTATAGATAAAATAGACAAGTTTTCTTAATTTCGTCAATCAAAAGAGTTTCGTAGAGAGAACGAGCTTAAGAACATGGTTGTCAATGGCGAAGACTATAGAGAAGACAATGGCCGGCAGATCTGGAGGGCTGTTAGTCGACTATAATTGTCTACTATATTTGTTTGTGTAGTTGACTATTAGGTTTACTGTGTGTTGCCTGTATGAGCTTTAAACATGTATGAGTGAATGAGTTTCAAACCAAAAGTTTTTTTTTAAAGATTTTTGTTTCCAACATACGTTGTGTTCCTATTAATGTGCTAGCTTATACTGCATTACTCGAACCGTAATAGTGGACTATTCATACAGTAATAGCAGACTATCCGTACGGTAATAGCGGACTATTCAAAATGACTATATACAATAGTGGCCTATTTATATAGTAATAGCGGACTATTTAAATGTACTATCGAGTTTTAACATATTGAATTATTTATAATACAAAAAAGTAAGTTATTACCTAACATTAATTTACCAGCGGCATTAAAAATTTTAAGACATTTTTTAATAAATTTTCATTAAGGATATTTTGGTCACACTAATACAAACTAATGTTATACACCTAATATTCTTTCAACGCATGTTATAAACCTAATTTTTACTCCATAGATTATTATTCATCTAATTAACCCAATAAAATACTACATTTTGGTTTTTGCGTACCAATGTTAGTGTGATTTGTCGTCAGGCATTATTCGCATGCATATAATATCAATACATTATCTGATTTGGGTGGAGTGTCACTTTATACATGCATTGAATCAACCGACCAGTCTACTAGATGTTTTGAATTATATCAATATAGATAAGTTTTCGTGAAGAAGAAGCTGAATCGATTTGGAATTGGATTCAGATCGAATTTCATAACTGTTCAGTTACAGTAATGTGAAAGTGGGAGAGAGATAAAAAATCTACATTTTCATATTTTAAGTAGCAAGAATATAAAGCTATAATAAAGGTTGAATTTCCACAACATCTAGCAAAAGGGGAGAGAAAGGAACACAAAAAGGGTGAAAGAAAAAGAAGCATGAAAAAAGGGAATAGAAAAGGCGCACCAATAACTGACCTACAAATTTGATTATTTCAAACACAATTTTTATATTTATATTTTTTTAAAATCAATATATTTGTATATTCTCTTCGTTTCAAAATATAAGTTATTTTGGAAATATTGTTTGTTTTAAAATATAAGTATTTCTTACAATTCTATAAACTTTTTCATTTTCTTGAATATTGTATGACAATTAGTATTATTTAGTCTCTTTTATAATTGGTTATATTTTTTGTTATAAGTATTAAATGAAATTTTTTAAAGGAAAAGTAGTTATTAAATATTCACACTTTTAACTAAAATACTTATATTTTGAAACGGAGAAAACATAATATATTAGTAAATTTACAGTTTATAAACTAACAACTCATTTTAACATTCTTAAACAATAAAAAATGCTTTTAAACAAAGGAGTAATCAATGGATTAATTTTCTTAAAAATAAATATAGTTTTAAATTAAATTTTAGAGTTTGTAACTTTTAGATTCAAAATGAAATTTTTTTTAGAGATATTTAGTAATGTCAATATAGACTGCAATCCACATACCATAATCAAGTAAGACAACAATCGAATAAGTTTGGAAATATATTTAATAATCGCAATATGCGATGAGCTAACCCGTATGATTAGTTATAGGTTGGCCCACTTGACCACGGCCGATCCGTCTGAGTTTTTAGTTTCAAATAAATAACTTTAAATTTAATATTTTTATGTGTTCTTATTCTTTATGAATTTGAGTTTTAGTTTCAGTTTTTATTCAAATTTTTTGTTTAAATCATCAATATATGTTTGGTTTCAATCTCTAGATATGAATGAAACAAATTGGTCTAGATATGAATGAAACAAATTGGTAAACGGGAAATTTGACAATACATCATTTGTATTAGTCGATACTTTTACGTGTAAATCATAAATACAGAACATATAACTTATACTATCATTAACTAAATTATTTTTATTTATTTATCAATTACGAACATACAAAAAATCATCAACAAGTTTTAATTATAACACAATATATTCAATATAGAAAAATATCAAATTATGATTACAAAGATGAAGATGATACTTTCAATTATTCTAAAAGAACCAATCCAAAAGCAACTTCTATCACATGTTTCATTATTTAGTTCCTTGAAAAAGACATACAAAGTCTTTTGACTGAAAATTTTAAAATTGAAAATCAAACTAAACTTCATCATATCAAACTGAATTATACTAAAAAAATTGTCAAATTGAACCAAACAATTTTTTTGTTTTACATATTAAAATTATGACTAATTTTTTTTAGATTAACTAACAATCAAAATATTGACATATAAGAACAAAATTTATTAAAAGCATATTCAACCTACCTCTGTCTTATAAATAAAAACAGAATGTCATATATAGCTATTTAATTATTAATAATTTTAAATTATGATATTTTTTATAAAAAAAAACTATCATCTAGTACTTCACCAATAATCACCATACTAGGGAAAAAAAAATCTGAATAAATTAATTCTATAAAAAATCAATAAAATAATAACTAATAAGACAGTTTTAAATTGTAAACAGTGTATAGAGAGATTCTCCTCTTTTAATTACACCTTTTACCAAAATCATACACACTCTTCCTTGTTTTTTCTCCGTCAACACAAGTCTTCAAAAACCGTGTTCGTTTCTTCTTCTTCTTCTTGTTATTGCAAATTCAGTTATTGGTAAGTAAAGAAAAAAAAGTCTTTTCGTAAATGTAACTGTCGGAGAGACGACACTCACGTGTTTCTGTCTCTTCACCTGTAAAATTATTCTCGCTTCTTCTTTTTTTCCCGAGAAAACGTTTTTTTTTTTAATAAATTTTCTTTCTTAGCATGTGGAGGCTATGGGTTTCTTATCTTCTCCATTTCTTTGTATTCAAAAATCTTAAGTGGAAACATATACAAATGGCTTATTGTGATTGAATATGGGTTTATAAAAAAAAAGGTAATAATTGATTTCAATTCCATTTATGGCTAAAAAGCTAACACTAGGCACACTCATCAAGTCTATTCATTTTCTGGGTTTGATCTTAATCTTACAAAATTTGTGTTCTTGATTAGGGTTTTTGTGGAAAGGGTTTTATTTAAATTTGGGTAAGGATTAGAATCAATTAGATACATGTGCTTGAAATGTGACCTACTTTGTTTTTTTCTTTTCTCTAATTTGGGAACAATGTTGAGTTGTCTTATTTATTGTTACTTTGTAGGTTTCACTGTTATTAGACAAGACTTTACACATTCCTGCCCAATTAACCAAATCCTTTTTTCTTATGGTTGAGATTCATAAGTTGAAGATTTAGAGTAACCATACCATGACCATGGATCTCAATTTCGGAAAATGTTGTGGTTCTAAAAAGGTTTGTTACATTTTCTCTGAGATTTGGAGCTTTGAGATGAATCTTTATTGATGTGTTTATAATTATGCAGAAGGAATCATGGAGGTCGGTTATGCTACTAGCTTATCAGAGTCTTGGTGTTGTTTATGGTGATTTAAGTATCTCTCCTCTTTATGTGTTCAAGAGCACTTTTGCTGAAGATATTCAACATTCAGAGACCAATGAAGAGATTTATGGTGTTTTGTCTTTTGTTTTCTGGACTTTAACTTTGGTCCCTTTGCTTAAGTATGTCTTCATTGTCCTTCGAGCTGATGATAATGGAGAAGGTGAGAGAGAGAGAGATAGAAAATCATTGGAAAAAACCGGAATTTGATTTGCTTGTTTGTTTATGTAGTTGTGTTGATTTTTTATCAGGTGGAACTTTTGCTTTGTATTCATTGATTTGCCGTCATGTCAAAGTTAGTCTCCTTCCAAATCGACAAGTTTCTGATGAGGCACTGTCTACTTATAAACTGGAGCATCCACCAGAGAAGAATCGTGACTCGTGTGTGAAAAGATATTTAGAGAAGCATAAGTGGTTACACACTGCTTTGTTGCTTCTGGTTCTTCTTGGGACTTGTATGGTTATTGGAGATGGTCTTCTCACTCCAGCTATCTCTGGTATGGTTGCTTCTGTGTCTGTAGATATTTTACTGTCTAATTATTGGTTAAAAGAGTTTTCTAATCTTTTCTTTTTGTTGTATGTAGTTTTCTCTGCTGTATCAGGTCTTGAGATGAATATGTCTAAAGAACATCACCAATGTAAGTATACAAAGTCTTGTGTAATATTAGTTTTTGCTCCTTGTGTTCTGGTGAATGATGGATTACTTTGTTGATCAAACGCGCAGATGCTGTGATTCCTATAACCTGCTTCATATTAATCTGCCTTTTCGCGCTTCAGCATTTTGGGACACATCGTGTTGGGTTTGTTTTCGCGCCTATTGTCCTCACTTGGCTGCTCTGTATAAGCGGTATTGGCTTGTACAATATAATACAATGGAATCCTCATGTATACAAAGCTCTTTCTCCTGAATACATGTTCATGTTCTTGAGAAAGACGAGAGTCAGCGGATGGATGTCTCTAGGCGGGATCTTGTTGTGTATAACTGGTGAGTTATTAGATATCTGTTGGTCTCCTCATATACTGCTAATGTCGCCATGAGATAAAATGTTGAGTCTCTGTTTTAGGTGCTGAGGCCATGTTTGCTGATCTTGGTCACTTCAATTACGCGGCAATTCAGGCAAGTTTATACGTTAGTTTGGATGCTTTGCTTATTGTTATATACATCCACACAGGTTTCAGTAATTTTATGGTTTGTTTGTTGTAGATTGCATTTACTTTCCTGGTTTATCCTGCTCTTATACTGGCATACATGGGACAAGCTGCTTACCTATCCCAACATCACCATTCTGAACACGCGATTGGGTTTTATGTCTCTGTGCCAAGTTAGTAGTTTGCCTTAATTCAAGAACTGGAATTTATACGGTGTTTATTGATCATTGAGAACAAAATCTGAACCTGATCTTTATTTTAAATCTTTGGTTTTGATCAGAATGTGTGCACTGGCCTGTGCTTATGATAGCCATTCTTGCTTCTGTTGTTGGAAGCCAAGCGATAATCAGCGGGACTTTCTCGATTATAAACCAAAGCCAGTCTCTTGGATGCTTCCCTCGAGTTAAAGTCATTCACACCTCGGATAAGATTCACGGTCAGATTTACATACCTGAGATTAACTGGATGCTCATGGTTCTCTGCATCGCTGTTACCATTGGGTTTAGAGATGTCAAACACCTGGGAAATGCATCAGGTATATGATTTTTTTTTATCATCTCAATAGTTCCTGATTCTTCGACTTTGAGATTGTTATATATATTGGTTCCTTTTGTGGTTGCAGGTTTGGCTGTAATGGCGGTTATGCTAGTGACTACATGTCTTATGTCATTGGTCATTGTTCTTTGCTGGCACAAGCCTCCAATTCTAGCCCTTTTGTTCCTTCTCTTTTTTGGTTCAATAGAGCTTCTCTACTTCTCGGCCTCGCTTACCAAATTCCGTGAAGGCGCTTGGCTTCCGATCCTTTTATCACTATTTTTCATGAGCATCATGTTCGTTTGGCATTACACCACCATCAAGAAATACGAGTTTGATCTCCAGAACAAAGTCTCTCTTGAATGGCTTCTTGCATTAGGTCCAAGCCTTGGAATTACTCGAGTTCCAGGGATTGGTTTAGTCTTCACGGACTTAACCTCCGGAATCCCTGCGAATTTCTCCCGGTTCGTCACAAATCTCCCTGCTTTCCACCGTGTTCTCGTCTTTGTCTGCGTGAAATCCGTCCCTGTCCCATTCGTTCCACCCGCTGAGAGATACCTCGTAGGCCGTGTGGGTCCTGTGGACCACCGCTCTTACCGCTGCATCGTGAGGTATGGATACCGTGATGTCCATCAAGACGTGGACTCGTTCGAAACAGAGCTTGTAAGCAAGCTTGCAGATTTCATACGTTACGACTGGCACAAAAGAACACAAGAGGACGACACAGCTCGGTCAGTCCGGTCTAATGAATCCTCAAGCGAGTCAAGACTAGCCGTGATAGGAACCGTAGCGTACGAGATAGAAGAACATCTCCAACCGGATAGTGTATCCATCGGATTTTCGACAGTAGAGAGTATGGAAGACGTAATAGAAATGGTAGAAGCGCCGCCAACCATAAGACGAGTGAGGTTTGCGGTTGAAGAAGATAGTTACGAGGACGGAGGATCGTCATCATCCGCGGAGGCAGAGGCGGAACTGAGGAATGAGCTAAGAGATTTGGTGGCGGCGCAAGAGGCCGGGACAGCGTTTATATTGGGACATTCACATGTTAAGGCTAAACAAGGATCATCAGTGATGAAAAGATTAGCCGTTAATTTCGGTTATAATTTCTTGAGGAGAAATTGTAGAGGACCTGACGTGGCTCTTAAGGTACCACCGGTTTCTCTTTTAGAAGTTGGTATGGTTTATGTTGTTTGAAACTTAAAAAAAAACATCTATAGAAAGACCTAATTTGTGTGTTGCACATTCGTCATGGTAGTTCATAGATCCATTTATGTGTTTGTGAGTCCTTAGACTTTTGACAAAATTTAAAGACCAATATGGTCAAATTTTTAGCATATTCTTAGTCCAAATTTTTTCGGATCGTCCCCAATACGTGACAAATCTCGAGTGATCTATAAATACACAAAACAACGAGAAGAGAAAGCCAAAGAAGAAACAAAGACATACATGGTAATGATGAAGAGAATGAAAGGTGAGGAAGTTTTGTCTGGTGGTTGGGGTCCCATCAAAGACAAAGACATTAAGGATCCTCGCTATGATGACATCGCCAAGTTTGCCATCTCTGAGTACAACAAACGTAGCAACTCAAAACTTAAGTTAGAGACGGTTGTTTTGGGCAAGTTGCAAGTCGTCCAAGGGATTAATTTTCGGCTAGTGCTCGATGTTAGTGACGGAGAAGGCGACGGAGGTAGCAAGACCTACGAGGCGAAGGTATACGAATGGCTTTCCAAGGATCTTACTTACTTTAAACCCCTCCATGGCTCCATTAATGGTCTGATCGATTGTTTGTTTCCTACACTTTCTAAAATATAGCAAATAAAGATCAGTAAATGAACAATAGAGTTCCAAACCCATCCAATAGGTTAAAAATATGATCCCGTATGAGTTCATGGTCATGGAGTGGCCGTAAGGAGAGGGTTACATTTTATTATGAATTGACTTTTGATTTATTATATAAAGATACATAAAGGAAATCAACTGATAATAACGGAAATGAACTTATAAAAAAAATATGAAAAAGTTTGGCTTTACTACTTTATTTCATATTTTTCTTCCAAACATAATTTTGTAGGCTGGAGAGCTGAAATTTCGGAAGCATGTAAAACGGCAGAAGTATGCATCTGAGGTTCCAAGCAACTTGAGGATGATAGGGCTTATGCAACGTGACTTACACTCCCTACAAAAAGGACGAGTTACACTTTTATTTAGCACCACCTTACTCGATTTTTTCAGATACTTGATTATGCTTCCTGGCATGAGCCCTGAAAAGTCTCCAAGCACACACTTTATATGTAAACTAGCCCGGTGATCTTTACAAGTGTAGAACCATATTTCTGGATTGGTTTCTTTCTCACAAATGTCACACCAATACTTACCATTTGCCTTTTTTTTGCTATAGCATAGATAGAGAGGGTGATCGTCAACTCTATGCTTTACCACTTGTGGTAAAGTGGCACATCTGAAGCCCAAGACAAATTCACAATCATCTTCAATGCATCTGAGCACATGCGATTCCCTCAAGTTGCAACCACTACAGGGTATTTCTTCCTTCGTTAAAACGTAATATAAGGGATGGGGATGACTTGGATGGACAAATGGCTCAGAAATTGAACCGCACAAGACATCTAACTTCTTATCCCCATGTTGGTACACAAAACCATTGGACATTCCACGACAAGCATCACACTTAAAGTAATTGTCCTTGCTTGTAACTAGAGTAAGTCGTTCATTGTGTAGCACATGCCATTTTCTTCTAGGCAATTCAGCGCAGTTTTTGTGGAGAGCGAAATCACAACCAATACAACCATAAAAGGATTTGAGACCGATTGAATGGGTGCATGCACTGCAACGCTTGCTTTCCTCATACATAACACCATCAATGTTGAGTCTTAGATAATGCTCTTTGTGGCTAAAATGATGTATTGTATTGTCAGCTATGACCACATATGGCTCTGTATCTTCTATTTCTTCAGGTACTCCTTCCAGCTCTTTCCCGTTCCAAACATCCTCTCTTGTAGCGCATTTCGAATGAACGACATAGTCCGTACAACGCTGACAGGAATAACCTCCACAAGTCCAATCCACCTTCTTGCGACAAACTCCACATACAGAATTCACAACACCAAGAAGAGAAACGCGAGAAACGCGGTGATCATGACGATTGATGTTTATGAGTCGTGGAAGGCCAAGGCAATCTGTATGGATTACGACATCACATTGTAGACATATGTAAGGGCTTCGATCTCCATTCAACCCACAAGCAGTACATGTAAATGAAATGAGTCTCGGAAGAAGGGTGAGTTGGTGATCATGAGCTTTCAACTCCATAAGAGAGTGTGGTGGTGGGTGTAACACACAACGCATATCCAAGGTGAAGTTACAAGAATAACAATGATAAAACCCTTGTCCGAGTTACCATTCTTGTAGGTGGAGGAGGAGGTGTAGGAGGATCCCTTGTCATTATTGGAGGTGGATTTGGTGGATTAGCCGATGGTGAGGAAGTAGAGTTTGATGGAGATGATGAGGTAGATTGTTGAGCAGAGGAGTGTGACGGTGGTGACGATGGTTGAGGTGAGGTAGAAACTATCGGTGAAGATGGAATTTGAGATTCTGGTGGAGGAGCTATAGGGGTGACAAGAGGAGGCAGTGAGTAAGAAAGAGACGTCGGTGCTTGTGTTGGTGGAGGTGTTGTGGCGGAGTTGTATGGAAAAGTGGTTTCATCGAAGACAACATGGCGTGAGATGATGATGCGGTTAGTTGAGAGGTCAAGACAACGATAGCCGCGGTGATTCGTTGGGTAGCCGAGGAATATACACCGAGCGGAGCGAGGTGAGAGCTTATTACGAGAAGTTGAGAGTAAGTTGGGGTAACAGAGGCAGCCGAATACACGTAGATGAGCATATGAGATTGGCTTTTTGAAAAGCTTCGTGAATGGAACTGCATTGTTGATAGCACTTGATGGTAAGAGATTGAAGAGATGAGCCGCCATGTTCAATGCTTCAACCCAATATGTGTTTGGGAGTTTTGCCTGAAAAAGAAGAGAACGAACAAGATTGTTGATAGTACGTAATGTTCGCTCAGCTCTACCGTTTTGCTGCGACGTATACGGACACGAAAAACGAGGTTGAATTCCATTGTTAGAAAAGAAATCAAGCATGATTCGATTATTGAATTCACCACCATTGTCACATTGAAAAGATTTTATAGGAATTTGAAAGTGAGTTTTAACAAAATTATAAAAATGTAAAAACTTTGAAAATACTTCACTCTTTTGTCGAAGTGGATAAATCCAAACAAAGTGTGAAAATTGATCGAGAAAAATAACGTAATACTTGATTCCACTAACACTCGAGATTGGAGAAGTCCAAACATCGGAGTGTATTATTTCAAATGGTGAAGAAACCTCAGAATGTGAAGAATAAAACGGTTGTTTAATGTGTTTGCCTAACTGACAAGCATGGCATAAAGAAGACACATCAGTTTTAGAAGACTTTAAAAAACCAGATGAAACTAAAAAACGAAAAACGGCGTTGCCGGGATGACCCAAGCGTTGATGCCAAATTGAAGCAGGAGTAGTGGTGAGATGAGCTTGGTGCAATGGGGATGATGATGGTGAACAAACAGCGTATAGAGGTCCGGTGCTATCACATCGGATGAGTGGCGCTTTGGTACGAAGATCCTTAACAAGAAAACCAAGAGGATCAAATTCAACAGAACAAAGATTATCAATAGTAAATTGACGAACAGATATAAGGTTTTTCAAAATTTGAGGACATAAAAGAACATTGTTAAGGTAGAGAGGACGAGACAGAGACGAAATGGTTGAGTGACCAGATGCAATAGCGGGTAAAAGCGAACCATTTCCAACAGTAATAAGAGGAAGAGAAGAAGAAGAGGAGAGAGAGTTGAGTGTACCGGATTGAGCAGTGAGATGAGCCGTAGCTCCGGTGTCCATGTACCAACCTGCATCGGAAGGATCCGAAAGTGTCATGGTGCTAAAAGCATTGGCAAGTTGTGTTGGAATGAAGTCAGAATTTTGGACTTGTGGAGGTGATGGAGCAGAAGGATTGAGGGTGGAGATGTAAGCAGCTCCATTTTGAGAAGGGGCATGGCCGAGAATTCCAGAACCAGATTGTGTTGTCGGTGTCGGATGTGGAAGACGAGTTTGATTTTGATAACGTGAATTCATCCATGGGTGATTGGACCAAATGGGTTGATTGGGCCAATGAGTTGCATTAGGCCATTGAGGATAAGTGGGCCACTGAGGATAATTGTGATAGGCCCATGGTGGAAGAGAATTAGAAGCCCAATTATTTCCTTGCCAATTAGAATTGCCACGTCCTTTGTTGTTGTTGTTGTTGTTACGGCCGCCGCCACGGTTTTCACGAATGTTACGAGAGTTACGGTTGTTTTGATTTGTGGAAGAGGTGGAGCGAGCATCATATCGTTGAGAGGATGAGGCGATAAGAACTTGTGGTGCAGAGGCATGGTCAGTGTGAGAGGTTTGTGTTTGTTGTTTGATTCGCAGCCGGTCTTCTTCATCTTTAAGCATAGAACGAGCATTATTAAAGGTGCACGGCGGAGATCGATGTTTGATAACGTTAATGATGTTATCAAATTTTGGGCTGAGACCGTTGAGAAGATGCATAACAAGAGCTCGATCAGAGATGGGGGAGTTGACATTGGCGAGAAGATCCGAGAGAGTTTTCAGTTTCTGACAATAGTCATGGACCGAGAGATCACCGATCTGAAGTGTTCGAATCTCGTTCTCAAGTTGAATGGCTCGTGTTTCCTTGTTGTCGCGGAACAGGTTTTCAATTATTGTCCAAAGGTCATGAGCAGAACACTTTGTTTTCAAGACAGATTTGAGGAGGGATTCGGAGAGAGTGCCGTAGATCCACATCTTGATGGTGCCGTCGGTCTGGGACCATTTAGTATCAGCTTCATTGGCCGGAAGAGAAGTCCCATCAAGGTGGCCCATGACCGAGAAACTATGACAGTGAGTTTCGAATAATTCACGCCAAATATCATAGTTCATCTGATTCATATCGAGAATGATGGGGATATGAGCACGGATTTGAGTAAGACTCAAAGAGCGATCAGTTTGGGTCGGAGTTGTAGCAGCCATTGTTGAAGAAAATTGAGAACAAGGTAAAAACAAGAGAAAAACAAAACAGAGTTTAGGGAGAAAAGAAGAGAAAATAGAGATGGAGGCAGTGGAGGATCGAAGATAAAGAGAATGGAGGTTGAGGGAGGCGAGAGAGATTAGAAAATATTTTGCTGAGATACCATATTAGATTAGGTTAAATCCCAATCGATGGATTGGTGAATATTATTGATAGAGATTATATACATAAAGTTTAGGAGACTAGCCGTTAGGGGCTAATCAATGAGATCCTAAATTACATACAAGAATATATAGTTTCCTATTCTAATAGCCACAACCATCTCTTGTGTACATGTATATATCGGACATCTTCGACTACTCTAAGTCTCTACTCCTATCATCATCCGCTGCAGCTCCGTCCTCCTCCTCCGTAGTAGTAGTAGTATTGGACCAAGATCTGACCATCCCTGATATGAGATTCCGCTACTTGTGCGTTCTCCATGGCTTCATCTGCTTCACAGTTTGCAAAAGAGCGCGTATCTATAACCCAGCCACCAGACAACTTGTTATCTTACCCAAGGTAAAATCTGGTATCTTGTATCTAGACGTCAAATACTATATTGGCCATGATCCTATTAACGATCAGTACAAAATACTCTACACAACTGTAGCGGTAACATACTATATTGGCCATGATCCTTCTCAAATGCATTTAGTCCTTGACGAATGACGATAGGTTCAATACAAAAGGCACAACTCTAAAAAACAAGGTTATCTTGGTACCGCAAAATCTGGTTTCTCCCTTTTACTTTCTCTGCTATGATCTGCAAATCAATGATCTCAAAAAGGTTGAAATCAAAGGTATACCAGATCACTGGTTTGAGCTTGAAACTATTAGAGTTGATGAGAGTTTAAGATTAGAAGAATTATATTTACTCTCATGATCATAAGACTTAGATTACATATGTTTATATAAGAGTGATTGATATACACATTTAACCTAGTTTCCTAATATAAGATAATCACAAATCTCTATAATAAATATAATATATTTACTAATAATATCTTGGATCTTCTAGATCCTTCTACACGCCCCCTCAAGCTCAAGCCGGTGATGAAGATATGACGGAATTAAACGGTTTGAGATTGACCATAGAATGCTTTGTAGTGAGAGATGCGGCAGAGCTTTAAGCTTGGGTTGCGGCAGAGATCAAAGATCTCGTGTTGATGACATGTGAGGTGACGACTTGGGCCAACGATTTGGTGCAAGGAGTAGAGATCTCTGGATGATGGTGATCTTCTCCTCATGGTGATGAAAACATCTTTTCCTGGAAACAAAGAAACCATAAAGATAGACTTTTTTTTTTTTTTAAAGAACAAAGCACGTTGGCTTGTGAAAGATTAAGAAACAATGAAGCTCCATTAATTGGAGAAAGAAGAACGTACGCTTTTGTTTTTTTGTTTTTTTTAAGATTTTGAGAAGTTGGGAAAGTGATTGGAAAATAAAATCTAAATCAAAGCATATGGGAAGAAATAAGCACTTTGGCTTAAAAAAAATCAATACTGTAAAAAGAGGTCAAACGAGTTTGATCATTAGATCAACAGTAGGAAGCACGTGGCTTAGATTCAGAGGTCTATGATAGACTTGAATAAAGAGAAATTTTGTGGTTGAGATTGAGAGGCACTAAGCCTTGAATTAGATTCAGAGGTTGATGATGAACTTAAATGATGGAAGCATTTGGCTTTAAAACAAAAAATCGAAAATAATAAGAAGTTTGATCGCTAGATCAAAACTTCGGAGTAAACCTGCTCGATACCATATTAGAGTTGATGAGAGTTTAAGATTGGAAGAATTATATTTACTCTCATGATCATAAGACTTAGATTACATATGTTTATATAGGAGTGATTGATATACACATTTAACCTAGTTTCCTAATATAAGATAATCACAAATCTCTATAATAAATATAATATATTTACTAATAATATCTTGGATCTTCTAGATCCTTCTACAGAAACCACCATATTTGACATGCAGTTTATGGATCCGAGTGAGAACATCATGTACCTGGAAACTTGAAACTTGTGACCCGTTTTTAGGCTTGTAAACAGTTTTGTTTGGTTTGCACTTTGCACTACTGATTGTTTATTTATTTTGTAATCCATATTTTTGTAACAGAACAAGTTTCTTGATTACATTAACTTCAAGTTTCGCCTATAACAACAATACATTACACACAGTGGTCCGAAACCAAGATATCACAGACGTATTATTCTTAGAACATTTAACATAAACATTTGGATTACCTTTGAAATTCAAGAAGATGATTCTTTAAACTCCTGCAACTGTTTGAAATTCATCCATGGCTTCACCCAAACTTTAGCTTCGAAATTCTTCGTCTTGTCACCTTCCTTTGCTTCTAAGGTTAAGTGGTACATGGTTCCTGCAACTACCTGCTCTCTTGCCTTGACAATCTTCTTGAATTCAAGAACCTTGTTCTGTACAAATACAAAACTAATCAGACACAGATTCTTATCAACCAATTTGATAGGATTCATAACAAGAAAACAGAGGAATAAAAAAAACCTCTTTGTTGTTATGTTCTTGAATAGCAAATCGAGCAAGACTCTCGATTTCTCCACTGTTCTGGTTCCCTCTTAGATCATGAACACCTCCTAGCTTCATCGTCTTCGTTTCTGATCTGTAAAACCCTAATTGAAATATTGTACCACAAAGAAGAATTGTAATGAACCAGACTGTAGTAAAACCAAACGCTTTTGATTCCATCTTTAATACAAACTAATTCTGTTTCTTGTTACCATTTCAGATTCGCAAGTTGTAACCTTGTCGGTATCTTTACGTTGCTTGGCGATTAAGTAACGAAAGCGACAAGTCGTCGAACGAATAACACGTGTCCTCACCTGAGCGGTTGAGTGTTTCCTTCTTTGTGAAAAAAGTCAAGAGATATTAAAAACTACAAACGGCACGAAGTGTGTGATGACTGTTTGAGAACGACAAGTTTGAAAAAGACACGTGTCATCACCTGAGCGGTTGAGCGTTTCCTTCTTTGTGAAAAGTCAAGGGATATTAAAAAACTAAAAACGGCAGGAAGTGTGTAATGACTGCTTAAAAACGGCATACAGTCTCCTACTCTGCTTGAGCTTAGAGGAATTGGGGAATTCGTCGTCGTCATCACTCGATCTCTCTACTTCTCCGGTGAAGAAAATGGTGATGGAGATTGTGAAGCCAAACACATGCATTAGAGGATGTTGCAACAGTAAATCTATTCCTCTACATCTATCTCCTTCTTCGTTCACTCTCCTCTCACCAATCGCTAGAGGTACTGTTATCTTCTCTTCTCCATTTCTCTCTTTCGTAGTCTGTGTTCGATTGAATGCGATTTTGTGTGTGGATATTGTTTCCAGGATCGGAGAGTGTGGTTTACGAAGCGATTCTCGATGGAAGAAGAGTAGCAGCGAAGAAGCCTATCTTATCTACTTCTGATGACATTGACAAGTTTCATAAGCATTTGCAGCTCTTATGGTATCTCTATCTCTTGTTCCATTTTAGAGTTTCTTACTTGGAACAAATTTGTGCAATGTTTTGATTTTCTTCAGTTTTTGGTATTGGTGTTGAAAGCAATCTTGATCATCCTGGTGTGACTAAGCTAGTGGCAGCACACGCGAAGCCTCCTAATTACATGTTTTTCTTTGAGTTCTATGAGTGTGGGACTTTGGCTGAGAAGTTACATGTGGAGGAGTGGTCTCCGAGTGTTGATCAAGTGCTTATGATCACGCTTCAGTTGGGTATGTATGACTTATCTCATTGTTTCAAGGAATGTTCTTTTGGCCATTTTATCTGACTCTGGTGATTTCTTGTGTGTTGCAGCAAAGGCATTGCAATATCTCCACAACAATGGAATTGTTCATAGGGATGTGAAACCAGCAAATGTTCTTGTAATGCTCTTCTTCCTTAGTCTAGATTCTCTATATAGAATACTTAGTTGTTCTGTTTCCTTGGGAAATCTTGATGTGAAGCTTAAGTGAGCTTTTATTGATGCAGCTTGACGAGAAGCTTTCGCCATATCTTGCTGACTTTGGTTTAGCGGAATATAAGAAGGACTTGCGAGAAGTTAATCTGCACAACTGGAGGTCGTCTGGAAGGCCAACTGGTGGATTTCACAAAAAGAACATGGTTGGAACACTTATTTACATGGCACCTGAAATACTAAAGAAAGAGATGTATACCGAGAAATCAGATATCTATAGCTTTGGGATTTTGATCAAGTAAGAGTTATCATTAAGTAGAAAATGTAAAATTTCTTCCTTGTATTTTTCCTGCATTAAGTTTTCCTTCAGATATTGAAATTTGTTTGCGGTATGTTTAGCCGAGCTCTCTTCCTAAAAGATCTTTTGCTTATGAAGTTTTGTTCCATTTTTTACATTGCAGTGAGCTTTTAACCGGAGTTGTTCCATATACTGATCTTCGTGCAGAAGCTCAGGTTAGTATATCTTTCCTCATTGCGCATTCTGACATGAACATGTCTGCGAGAAGTCTATATGCATTCATTTGACTGTTCAGAGATATAGCTACATTTTTTAGCGAGCACAACTTTAATGGTTTCTGGGATAAATGCATATGGTTTCAGGGATATATAGTCAATTACATCTAGATATAATTGCCTTCCTGTTCTTTTCATTCATGACACATACTGTACCCTGTGCTATCTGGATGGCAGGCTCACACGGTTTTGGAGATGAATTACACAGAGCAGCAACTTACAGCTGCCATTGTGTCTTCTGGTCTACGACCTGCTCTTGCTGAAATTGGATTGCACATTCCGGAGAGTTTGCTATCTCTGATACAAAAGTGCTGGGGAGCTGATCCTTCTAAGCGACCTTCTTCGGACAATGTGGTTTTGGAACTAGAATCAATTTGGGAACAACAGAGAGAAAAACAGCAAGGTCAAATCCTTGAGAAAACTTCTATTTCCAGGAGTGATAGAGATGGGGATGCCTTTAAAAGTACAAGAGATAACTGGGAAAATATTAATTGGTCCAGTCAAGGGGAGTCTTTATCCAAGAAGTCCTCTCTTTCCACTGTCTCTGGAGTGACAATGTGGTCTAGTTCAACAGATGAACCTTCAAGATATGTCCCTATAATCTCTTATGGGTCTTTTGCAACGTGTGGAAGAAGAGAATCCATGGAAGATACACATTTTCTCATGCCCCACATGTGTAAAGAGGAAAACATACACTTATTTGCGATATTCGATGGTCATAGAGGTATACTAACAGCCATTTCAAGCCCAGGAAGCATCAAACTCCAATTTTTTTAACGTGCCTCTCTCTTATCACTCAAAGTCATTTAATTATTCATTGAATAATAGCATCATAACTGACATGCAGGTGCTGCAGCTGCTGAGTTTTCTGCTCATTTTTTGCCAGGGTTAATTCAAAGCTCATCTTCCACAAGGTTTAATGCTCAACTCAAGCTTTTCCTATTCTTCATCATGGCCTTTTTGAAAATTTATTCCTATGTCTCATTTCAGCGCTGGTGAGGCATTGTCACAAGCATTTGTTAGAACAGATCTAGCTTTCAGACATGAACTTGATTCCCATCGTCAATCAAAAAGGGTGAGTCAGAAAGACTGGCATCCTGGTTGTACTGCTATAGCCTCTCTGCTAGTCGACAATAAGCTTTTTGTTGCCAATGTCGGTGACTCCAGGGCAATTTTATGTCGTGCAGGCCACCCTTTTGCTCTAAGCAAGGTGAGATGGGACTACCATTACTGAAGTGTGCTAATTTATTATCATAGTGATGCCCCGTTCGCCATTTCCTTGTGTAACTTAACCTTTGCATTTGAAATCAGGCACATCTTGCAACCTGTATTGAAGAAAGAAATCGTGTGATTGGAGAAGGTGGACGTATTGAATGGCTGGTTGACACATGGAGAGTTGCTCCTGCTGGTCTTCAGGTTCGCCCATTATGTATTTGACTCACAAATAACAGAGGAACATGAAGTTGGTCCATTTGCTGACAATTCAGTTTATCCTTCCTTGTAACAGGTTACCCGGTCAATAGGAGATGATGACCTGAAGCCAGCTGTAACTGCAGAACCAGAGATTAGTGAGACCATTCTATCAGCTGACGATGAGTTCTTGGTAAATCTTATCTTACATTTGTGTCGTATATGAAATTTTGGTTTTCTTGTCTCCCGTTGAGAGAAATAATACGTCGGGGTTGTTAGGTGATGGCGAGTGATGGGCTCTGGGATGTTGTCAACGACGAGGAAGTTATTAATATAATCAGGGATACTGTAAAAGAACCTTCAATGTGTTCCAAGAGATTAGCAACCGAGGCTGCAGAACGTGGTAGTGGCGATAACATCACAGTCATTGTAGTCTTCCTGCGGCCAGTATCTACCGCTGAAAGGATCTACTAGTAGCCAATTCTTGCACATTATTATTCAAGATGAAACTTCTTTACATAGATATTATTTCTACCGCATCGACATTCGGCATTGAAGCTTGTGTGATAGTTCCACATTATTATATTTGCTCGAAACCAGAAAGTACATAGAACAGGTAAACTACCGGGAACTTAACTTAAGTTCATATATTCCTGATTACATCAGTTACATTATTATTGATTTTTTTATACATAAACATTTATGGTACTTAATGTTTCAGAATAACATAATACAATAGGGGATCAGAAAGAAGAAAAATAAGAAGTATTGGAGTGGACGGCTTAGTCTGCTCGTCTCATTATCCATTACGCTTTCTAAGGTATAAATAGTTAGCCTACAGCCTGCACTATGGTCGTCTTGGTAGTAATGCACACTTGTACCTATATATTAACACCTGAAAGTTAAACCTTCTGAGATTCATCTCTTTGGTTGTAGTTTTCCTTTTTTATTGTTTTCCTCAAATTTCGCAGGAGCATCCTAATCTTGGCGTTGACCCTTTGGTCAGTGCGTCTTGCAAAAGTATCTGGAAGATCTGCAGGAACATTTCCCATTCAACTGTTGTCATGTCCCCGAAAGAAACACCATGGTTCACACAGATCGGTGGGCTTCTGCTCCTCGTGGTGGCTCCTCTCTTCTTTTCTTTTGCATTCACAGTAGGTTTCTCATGATGAGTGATTCGCTGGTTTTGTGAGGACAATATCGAAGCAGATACATTGCTTGGTATGGAGTTTGCACGTGGCCCTTTTGGAGCCAATGGTGGTTTAGATACATGAAAGACCTCCGAAATCTCCATTTTACATGGGCTATCTCCACCTTCAAACTTAAACATTCCACACTCTAGCTCTGCATTCACTTCATTTCCTTCGTGACTGTAGTCACCGGCTTCACCAGTTTTGCCAACTACACTTGCTTTCGCTTTGGTGCAGAGGGTCTCCAATAGACTGAAACCCTCTTCACCTCTAGAGAAATCCCGAGTCATCTTCTCGCCTATCTCTGCGAGACAGAGCCCTGCGGCTGCAGCTTGTTTTAAGAAGATCGTGCAGACGATGAGGACTCGTATGGCAGATTCCGGCAAAGAGTGTAGTTCATTTCTCAGAAGTTCTGCGTCTTTGAAAGGGTCCAGATTGGATATATACTGTAACTCGGTGTCGGTGAATGGAACCAAAGCTTGGGGCCAGTTTAGCCATTCAAAGTAAGGATCATCTAGGCATTCAGGAAGGCAGAGACCATGATCTATAGGCACAAGCTCGGCGGTCCCTACTGGATTATAACCCTTGTCTTGGTTAGATCTCTTCACTAGCATATTTCCGGCGTGTCTGTCAAGGTTCAGGACTCTCACATCAAGTATTCCAATCCTATGAACCGAGGTAACCGTGAAGCTTCCGGGACCTAATTCTCCCGCATCAAAATCATGACCCACAAATCGCTGCAAGGAAGCAACCTTATAGGGCATGGAGGAGAACGAGAAGGCGTCACTCACATGAAACGGAACATGTGAGATACTAACCAAAGCAGTTGGTGGAACACCGGAGAAGCCTTGGTAATCAAGAAGGTAAGCAGCTAACTCTCGGATGCCGGTTTCACCAACAGGAATAGAATGCTTCATTCCCGGTTGCCCGAGCATCAAATTTCCCGACTTTTTAGGATTGTTGAAAGCTAAAGGCTCTTCATCAACTGGTTTAGCCACAGCAATGTTATGACCCTTTTCTGTTTGCAAGAGATAAGCACCTCCCAAGCCACTAGGTAAAAGCAAAGGCTGAGCTCCAGAAACCATAGCCATAGTCACCTCAGCCACAAGAGCACGAACCGTGGGCACTCTCTGTCCACCAAGAATCTCAATCCGTGGAGCAGCAGTCGCTTTAGAATCTTCCTCCATATTAGCAGACGCAGCTATGGAGAAACAAGGAGAGGAGACGCTTCGATGGATGTTGTCATCTTCAACCGTTCGTTTAAATGTAAGATTAGATTCAAGGAAGTTGAAGTCAAGGTTAGTAAGGGATTGGAGTCTACATCTTTGTGAAGATCGGCTGAAGTAAGGAAACTGGTCACTGAATGGATCAATAGCCACGGCCATATCCGAGATCAATGCGGTCTTGCAGGTAATGATTATGGTCGTAGCCAAACAATTCATGCCAAAACTCTTTGGCAATCCTATCTATATATATACACAACTAAACAAATTTTCGTTTTTTCTCGAATCTTATATACAACCACAAGATTGTGTATCCTTTGCTTCGCTTGAATCCATTGTGCCCTTTAAGTATTCGCTCCTCCAACCATGAATCGCCGCAGTTTTCTGCAACAACAAAGAAAGGTTAATTACAATGAAGAAGAAGATTGGTTGCTTGGAGAAGAAGGTATTAACGAACCCTGAATACAAATGGAGGCATTCAGGTAGAGACGGAGAAAGATTGAAAAACAGGGGGGAGCGTCAGAGAAACCCGACACTGTCACCGGAAAAAAACTGTCTTATTTGTTTTTTCCTGAGACTCCCCTCTTTCGAACGATACTCTTTCCTTTCTCCTTTTTTTTTTGTTTTTCTCTTTTTTCTCTTTCTTCAATCCTTCTCCTCCTGTAAATGCTATAAATGCCTCTTGTTTATTTTGCACTTCAGATTTTCCCGCGTTTTTCGGGAGGCCCTAAAAATAAACCAACAAAAGCTTACGTTCTTGTTTAAGTTTATGGTGTTATAACCGAAAATTAAGGAATGATTTTATTTTGGACATGAACAACAAATACGGAGTTTTATTATGCCTTATGGTTATGGACAATAAAGTTGAGAGATTGTACTATTTTGAGTGATAATAAGTTGATGACTAAATAAGCAACATTTGTGGAAGAATAGATTGGGTTGGCAGATAGGAAAAACATAAGACTTCTTTTGCTTCATGGGTTTGACTTTGTTGAACCATTGGCTATAACTTCTCCTTGGGTCTTGTTGTTGGTGTCTTCACCAGTAGCAGAAGGAGGAACAGATCTTCCGCTGTTCGAAACGAGGTTCTTGATAGTCGATTTCAGGTCTGTGTCTTTCATTAGCGAGTCCAGCGTCACGTGTACGCCTGTGTGCACCAAAAAACAGTTCACATCACAAACAAGTTGAAACTGTTTTCGTTCTGAGAGTTTGTATGTTGGTACTTACGGTATCTCCAGTAATGTTTAGGGTTTGTTGGGTCATTGATAGTCTCTTCTGTCGCAGGACGAGTAGTGTAGTCTTCTTTCAGAGCCATCATATCCTAGTTGGTCCACAGGAGAAAACAGTCACCACATATTGTTCTTGAGCCTGATGAAAAAATTCTAATAATCTGACAAATCGGAGTCCTCGTGGTTGATGGAATACCTGAAGAGGGAAAATAGCCCACATGGATGGAGCTTCAACGTGTTGCCTCAGAACGAAATGAGTTATCTCTGGAACACACTGGCTTGGAGGGATTTCATCTACACCAACCACATCCTTGAAGTAATGTTGTCTTCTCTCTTCGTCTTCCTCCCACCAAGCGCGCAGTGTAGAGCAGTCGTGGCATGAAGGAGCACATACCTGAAATACGAATTGTTGGTTTGAAATTCCCAAGAAAATGAATGGAAGGAAGCTAATAGACAGACAGAATTCTGAGAGGAAAAATCGGACCGTCATATAGTCGTAATTAGAGGGAATCCCAAACTTCACATCGGAATCACTGGGCATGCGCTGAATGCGAAGGCCAACCAACCCCAGTTCTTGCATAACCTGAAACAATATATGTTGCATTACATGTTTGCTTCTACACAAATAGTAAAAAGAAGTTGGATGAACTCAGAGCAAACGTACAGGATGTACACAAGATGGAATAAGACCAAGATCCTCCCCACACGCCAGCATATTAGACGAGTTTAACAGAGCAGGCAAGGTTTTCAAAGCATTTTTGCTCCATAGCTCCTCTTGGCGTTGGAAATAGTAGTCATAATATAGTCTCTTCAGAACATTTTTGCTGTATCAGAAGACCTTAATCAGCAAACGAGGATCTCTGTAATGTTCTTGAGTGATATAAAATCAAAGGAACGAGAAACTTCTTAATTTGGGAAGTATACTATTGTGATGAGGAAAAGGTTTTGAAACTACCTGTGATCATCCAAATCTTGGAAACTTGAAGTATCCTCAATATTAAAGCGAGGATAAAATTTTCTTGCATCCTCTGGATCTCTGATCAGAACAACATTCTAGGGACACAAATTCAACAGAAATAAACAATCGAGGAAGATATAAAGTGAATAGAGCCATTTGTGGATAACACGGATACGAAATCTCGAAGCACTTGAGATGAGTGACAGTTTACCCGTAAAATGTCAAAGACATCCCGGCGAACTTTGTCCTCACTTTCTATCAACAATGACTTCTCAGCTAATGACTTCAGCTTTGCTGCAATCTTTTTCTCGGTGTTGCAGTCCTCCTTTAACTAATGCATATTTATAGGAAACAAAATAAGAAAGGTTAATACATCCACAAAATTGTTGACAGAAAAAGGAAAATTTGATACAGAATCTAAGAGTTCATCTATCCTAAACCATGGTAAACAGATGAACCCAAAAACAATCATCTGACTCATATGTTTTCAAAATGCATCACCATGCTTAAGTGTTATGGAATTGATAATATGGTGAAGGGAAACGATCTCTAAATGAGAAATTTTACTGACCTCGTAGAAGTCCTTCTGAGTTTCATTAAGAAAGTTTGACGCAATAAAAGGCCAAAAGTCTCCAAATTTCTCCTGAAGGAACATACCAATGACATATAGCAACAAAAAGGTAAGGATTCATTAATGAGGTAATGGCTGTGCCTTGAAAACTCACAAATTCAAACTTTCTAAAACCTGTGATGAAAGCAGATTATAACCAGTGTGATGGGAAACTAACCTCGAGAAACTTCTTCTGGATATAGGGCTTGCTTAACCGGTCAAAATCCCATATTCCCTCCTTTTCCAACTCTTCCTGTAACAGAAGTATTTTCCCATTTCTCCTTAGCTTTAAATCTTTTGAAAAAAGCCAAGTTCTTTTGAACTGTAAGCTTGTGTACCTGACTTAACGGAATAGATGGTCGGAACTTCCCAACCAAACCAGTCATAGCATGATCTGGGAGCTCCCAGATTCGGAAGAATCCTAATATATGATCAATCCTATACGCTGTGAAATATTTTCCCATCTGCAAAGCAAGTATGCAATAAGGTCAGCCTTCAGATCTTCCTAGGGCGGTGGTTGGTAAGGACACTAATGCGAACCTGTGTTAAACGAGCACGCCACCAAGCATAGTTGTCCTTCGACATTTCCTCCCAGTTATAAGTAGGAAAACCCCAATTTTGACCATTTTTGTCAAAATAGTCTGGAGGTGCTCCAGTTGACGTATTCATGCGAAACAGATTCCGGTTAACCCACGTATCGACACTATTTTTGTCAACGCCAATAGGTAGGTCTCCTTTCAGCACGACTCCTCTCTTCCTTGCATATTCTGCTGCTTCTGACAACTTGGACAACCGAACCAGCACACACGTATAAATAAAACATCCAATAACCGACTTCACTTACAAGAATGGAACAAAACTAGATGAAGTACAAATCAGAACATACTTACTTGTGCATGTAAATGGTACTGGATGTAATAGTGGAAGCATATGGTGTTATAGTGCAAGCTGTCCTTGGATATTAATTTTTCAAGCTGCGGAATGTGTTATTGGGGGATGTGAGAAGTTACAGAAACGATCTAGATGAATAACATCCAGAAAGCTTGAAAAAATTTGATCACTAAACTTCAACAAGACAAAAGCATAGAATACCTTGTCTTCTGTGTAGTCAGAAAAGGTCCCCCACTGACTATGATCTGAAGTCTCAAAAAAGTCACGCAGAAAACAGAAAGCTGCATATGGTTTCAACCAGCCCTATCCAGGAAAACATAACTCAGTAACCCATATAGAAAGCTGAAATTGAGCATTTGGAGGTAGAATTTCTCTGCAAGCATATATCGTTATGGACACTATAGATTTTGAAGCATACCTCGTTCTCAGAGAAGTATTTCTGGAAAGAGCTTGAGTCCAATGTCTGGTCTTTCTCTAGGTCAAAGATCTTCTTGGCAATAGAAAGCTTAGTTTTCATGGTAGCCTCATAATCAACATCCTACGCATAAACGATATTTAAGAGATTAGTATACACTCGAACTCTGACTGTGACAAACTAATGCATGAACCATTTACTTGGAGGCTTTCAAACATATCATGCTGACACAGACAGGAACCATTGGAAAATACAATATCTGGTTTCTCCGGGGCTATTATTTGAAGAATAAAAGGGAGTAGAAATAGGATAAGCTATGAAACGTCTAACAAAGGGCTGATTACCTTCTTGTCCAGTTGCTTCTTTGCCTCGTTAATTTCTTCCTGAAAGAAAACGAAATAGGTCAGCTAATACATTACTTAGGAGAATGGTTCTTTCTAGATACAATAAGAGCGCAAGATTACCTTGATACCTTCTGGCAGACGTTCAGAGAGGGCCTGTACTCTAAGATATAATGGATGCAATGCAAACACAGATAACGAACTGCAAGAGAGAAGCAAAGTACAATGAGTTAATATAGACATATTAGTAAGCAGATAACTGGTAGTCACCAGAGCCTCAGGCTCAGTCTACGTAAGGTCCCAGAAAGTAATGAACTGTTCATGAATTTAGCAGTCAAGACAGAATAAGAACGGAACTTCTGGAATATGTTTCCCTTGGTTAAGTAGCAACCCTTTATTGAACTCATGCAAAACCAACACACATGTAATCCTCATACCTGTACGGATACGAGTCCCACCACATCTTATGCACGGATGTGTCATTTACTGGTAAAAGTTGTACTAGATGCAACCCCGAATCTACGGACCAGTCAACAAGCAACTTCAGATCGAGAAACTCTCCCACGCCAACATCATCTTCTGTTCTAACAGAGAACATGGGAACTGCAACACCAGCACCCCTCCATGGCATTGCCTACATGTAAAATTAATTAAATTTTAAGACAACATTGATCCTGTCACATCAGGAGCTAGTTCATAGTTTGGCTCTACTACTTACTCGAAACAAGCCATCTGACATGACAATGTATTCCTGTTTACTACCACTGGTGTGAAGAGAAAGCTCCCGATTGCCACCAGATTCCAAACCTACGTTACCTTCCTTCTGAACTTTACAGTATCTATATGTGAGATAACAGTCAAGGACCCAACACTCAAGAAGCATATGAGAAGTGTAGTGTTGAATAGTGGCAACAAATAAGTCTGTAAGAAAGCAAAGAAAGGATATTTGATAGGAAAGTCTGCTTTAGGGATCGAACAATCTGATTCCCATATGGAATCACCAACATAGTTGAGTCTAAGTCCATTTGCAACTTTCCATGTCCCCAACTTTGCTGGGGTGCCTAGAACATACACCTGTACATGTCATAATCAAGGATAAAAAATGTTGGCCACCACATCACATCAGACTCAAACATGAGAATAAAGAAGCCCGAAGATTGTAGAGAAAGGCTTACCGATGTTCCCTCTCCAACATCTGGACAACAGATTCTGAATTGGACAACAACTGAATCTGTTAACATGGTAGCCAAGAGATAAATCAGAAACTAGAGAATCTCAGAGACAGTGGTGTGACAAGCTCATATAAAAAGACGATTACCATCTTGATCTGAGTTATTCTCAAAAAACCCTAGAGGTTTTTCTACTTTCAGATCACTACTGTTCCCGAAGATGACATCTTTAAATGCGCTTCTAAACGGTAGAGCTTGATCACCACTCTGAAATTACAATGGAACAGAACATCTCAAGCTAAAGTTACAAGCAGCAAAAAACAATCACAGGGTTCATTACTAGTCACTGAAGAGATAACAGCAAATGAAATTATTTTCATATTGTTCCTACTGTAGCAATCATAACACTGCAAGCAATCACAGATTACAAAACTTGTACTGTTCATAGAGAACATGAAACACAAACCTGCCAGAGATCACGAAGCTGAACAGACTCTCCACCAATCAAAGTCTCACTAACCACGAGCTTCCTCTTCATCCCAAACTCCGACCTCAAAACATTCTTCAAATCATCAACCACATAGTAACAATACTCACAGCTAAACCCAGGTGGAACAGAAACACAGCCACTCCAAATAAGCTGATCATCTATCTGAGACGGCTTTAACAACAAACCTGTCTTCACATTCCCAGAACCAAGTCCAGGACCCGAACCACAAACCAACAAACTCTGTCCCCAGTGAGTAAAATACGGTATCGAAAAGCTAAGGCTAACCATTGGCTTACTCGACTTAGTAGTGGAACTCAACGAAAGCGATCCTAGATTCATCCTTCTCTACACAAACAACAACAACAAAAATCAAAATCCAGATCACAATCACAATCACACGAAAATCAACAAATCAAAAACACGCAAAGCCATTGGAGTAAATCGAAAATCACCTTTGGTTGTGTGAAGCGTGAATCTAGAGACGAGTGGAGTGAATATGAGTCCAGAGAGAGAGATATTACTATATATGGTAAGTAATGATCTCAGCTTTGTATATTCATCAAAGAATCAAAATCAACAATGGCTTTTTCTGTGCACAGATATTTTTTGTTTTCTCTATCAATCACTCTACACCGTTGATTTTGCAGCTCGACATCAATGTGGTCACGAGATGATAAGACCGCACTTTTTTTTTTATTAATAAACTCAAAAAATCTATTTCGAGTTTAAAAATGAAAAACATATTTAACACGAACATAGAAAAATCTACAGTTTTCAATTACACTTCTTTCATTATTTATGTTGATACGCGAGAGAGAGATATAGAGTGGGAAGAACAAGGTACAGACACAGAAGAACAAACATAGTATTGTACGTACATAGCTCTCACCGTTTAGAAATCAAAAGGCCAACCACTGTAACCTGTATGTGATTGTTGCTGATGTTGGTGATGGTAGTTATGGTTCTCATCGGTTGTGTCTGAGTTTCTTGTACCTCCACGGTTTTGTGTGGAGCTTGAGCTTGAACCCGAAGAACGGAATGGCCATAAGGAAGAGAAAGGGTTTCTCCTTTCATTACCGCTCTCACGACTGTTACTATTACTACTACTACTGAGGTTTCTTGTGGTGGTGGTTCTGTTTTGACTGCTTGAAGATCCTCCTCCTCCTCTAGTTGATGGTAGCTCTTGGCGACAGACGGGGCATGAGTTGTGTTGAACTAGCCACGGGACGATGCAGTCAGAATGATAGATGTGGTTACACGGCATCTGTTTGGCTTCTGCTCCCAATTCGAATTCGTCTTTGCATACTGGACAGTTTGAGTCCGACGACCTAAGATGCCTCTGCGCGATTTTGATAGTTGGCAATGCGTCTATTGATGATCTAGGTGCTGGTGGTGGACCTCGGCGAGTAGTACCGGCTGAGAGCTGCTCGAATAACTCTTCAAGACCAGGACCGAAGAAGTAGTCGCCGGTGTTACCACGAGTGATACCAATGCCTGGTGAGCCACCATTGAAGAGGGCTTCAACTGCACTATCTCCAGATACTCTATAAGGGACCTGACCACCAAAGATCAACAAAGGAGCCAGACCAGGAAAGTTTTCAGGACCTGCACTAATGCTTCTTCCTCTGATTTCTCGCTCATGACTCCTTTCAGCTAAGCGGTTCCTCATCAAGGCAGAGAACGCATCCATAAGATCCAAAGTCGGATCACGCTCTACAACATCCCTATGAGATCTAAACATATCAAACGGGCTAGCTTGAGCTATATCAAGTTCTTCAACAAATCCTCCTCCGCAATAAGAACATACAGGCTCTTGACCATGAAGCCTGACAGCACGCTGGCATCTGTGACACCAGTGGGTATTTCGACTGCTTGACATCCTCAGCTTCTCACTCTAACTCTTCCCTTCCGTGGAAACAAACAAGACCACAACAGTAAAATCCTCTGCTTGAATCCTTTAGAAGAAAGCTTCAGCTAATTTCAGTTATAAGCCTGCAAAAGTGGGTATAAGTTAGTAACTGGCCAAAGAGTGTTTGCAAGATTTACACTTTCCCACTTACCTCAACTCAGTGCACATAACAAGATTCAATCATACTTCAGTACTAAAGACTAAACCTATATATATTGCATCTGATCAAGAACACCAAAACCAGAACTAGCTGGTGATTAACAACACACAAAGATAGAAAAGAAAGTTTAAGTCCTTACCAAAAGTTTGCTTATAGACTAATTAGACCAACCCATACCTATGTTCCAGATCAAAACCATGACGACGAAATAACGAGTTTAGCCATATTATCAAATCACAATTTCTAACTGAAACCAATATTATCGAGTGAATCAAATGGGCAATGCCACAAATCAATCAAACGAGTTACATATGCACATAACTATCAGATAAAACCCAAAAACCCATAACTACAAGCAAAATCAAGAGACGAAAACAGGAGAATTATCAATCCACAGTGATCCAAACACAACGAACAAAAACAAAACCTAAGATGCGAAAACACAGATACTAACTCAATCAGAAGAATACCTCGTCATCAAGAACAATGGATCGAAAAAGTAGAAGAACAGAATCTAAACAAGAAAGAAGCAAGAAACCCTAGCGACAGGATTTGGGGAAGAAGAAGACGACTCTAGAAGAATCTTCTTCGTCACAGTGTAATTAACTCTACGAACTCACAGTATGCCACGTGTTTAGTTAAGTGGTCCAAATAATATAAAACGTAGTTTTAACTTTTAGTTACTTAACAACTTTTAGTTACTTAACGGTAAAAAGTATTTTCGTAATGGGCCCAAATATTATGGGCCTTTGGGCTTTGGCTAAACAAAACAGCATTGGATTGATTCATAAAACGTTATCTTCATTTCAGTTATATATAAGTACTGCAATCTAATATCACCAATCACAATTTGACACGTGTCTATAACCCATTTTCTTCACCTTAAGGCCAAATCATCTATCTCTTCACCAATCACGAATTGACACGTGGATATAACTCACCTTCTTCTTCGTCTTAAGGCCAAATCATCTCTCTCTCTCTCTACTCACTTCTTCCGCCATGTCTGCTGCAGCACTAAGCTCGTCTCTGTACATATCACCAAAGAAACCATCATGTCCACAACAATCTCAACTCACTAAACCAACTACCATCAAAACCACTATCCATCATAGCCACCCTCTCTTCACTGTGGCCGATCAGACAGTAACACTCCAAATGAAAGAGAAGATCCTCTGTTTGGAGCTAATGGGAATTGACTCAGGCAAGGTCTTATCTCTAAACCCTTGTCTCCGATCAGCTTCTCTTGACTCAGTAGAATCAGTTCTTCATTTCCTTCAATCTAAAGGAATCTACCCAAATGATCTACCAAGGATCTTGGGGATGTGTCCTAAGATTCTTACTTCTGATATCAGAACAGAACTCAACTTTGTCTTCATGTTCTTGAAGAGTGATCTTAATGTCCCTGAGAATGGGTTTAGAAAAGTCATCAAGAAATGTCCAAGGCTACTTATTAGTAGTGTTGAAGATCAACTCAAGCCTGCTCTTTTCTATTTGCAGAGACTTGGTTTCAAGGATCTTGATTCTCTTGCTTACCAAGATCCTGTCTTGTTGGTGTCTAGTGTTGAAAACACTCTCATCCCAAAGCTTAGGTAAAAATTTCTACAATTAGTGTTACTAAGTACTAATTACATTGTATTAGTTAGATTAGAGGATATACCATTAGTGTTACTAAGTACTAGTAGTTACATTCTGATGTATCTTTTTTTTGTGGGACAGATTCTTGGAAAGTATAGGTTTCTCGAGATCGGAAGCGATTGGAATGATACTTAGATGTCCAGCTCTATTCACATTCAGTATAGAGAACAACTTTAAACCAAAACTTGAGTACTTCATGAGTGGGATTCAAGGAAAACTGGAGAATTTAAAGGAGTTTCCGCAGTATTTTGCGTTCAGTCTAGAGAAAAGGATAAAGCCGAGGCACTTAGAATCGATGGAAAGAGGTTTAGAGTTGCCATTGTCTTTGATGCTTAAGAGTACTGATGAAGAGTTCCAGCAATTGCTTCTCCTCACAAAACCATCTTCAATAGCAAATGTGTAATTATTATTTTTTTTTGTACAAAATGATGAATATTACTGTGTTTATTGATTGTGTTCATAGCAAATATTTTAACATTGTTCCATGTATATTTCAACTGCCAAATATAAGGTTGGTTGATACTTCATTGATACTCTCTTGAAATCTAGCATATAAACTAGCTGGTGATTAACACACAAAGATTGAAAAGAAAGTTTAAAGTCTCATAATTTCTAGCAAAAATTAAGATAAAAATACTATGGGCCTTTTTGGGCTTTAGCTAAATAACTTTCTTGGATTTTTGGTAATGGCATTTCTTATTTTAAACGAGAAATGAAAATTGAAGCCAAATGTTTTAGAATTTGGTGGTGAAATGTTTGTGGTTTTTGAAGTAAAAAGAAAACAAAAACAGCTCATGTTGTTTCGTTTCTTTCTGAATTGGACTGATTCATAAAACGTTATTTTCATTTCAGTTATATTTAACAGATTATAAATATATTATAAACTGAAAACAGGTAATGATAATGGTTAATGTAAAACTGTATCGGACAACGAATTTAGGTTGGAGTAGTATAAGTCCTCTTCACGTTCATCTCATTTCGTGAAAATATCAAATTAGTTGTGTTTTGACCTTTAAACTAAAATCTTTGGTCTTTTCAAAGACAAAGATTTCACCTATTGTATATTTGTATAGTCAATTTGTAAAATGACTCCACTTTCATATCCAAATTTTTACTACATTTTTACGTGAGTTTGTTCAATTTTTGTTGTCATGTGCCATTATTAATTCGAAATTTTCTGTGAGGCGGATTAAGGTTGCAATATTTATGGCAACATTAAATGGTTTTACTGAGTTGGGCTTACGCGGATTAATAACTCATCAAAATTGCAATAAATAAATATTTCTAAAATTTGATTTTACTTTATCATTGTCGATGGCATGCATATATATCGATATAGTATATAGATTTATATATTATGATATCATGCATACATAGTTTTCAGAGTAAACTAAGATATGGAGAGTCTATGTACTGCACGGATGTGTTCATTACTTTAAACGTTAAAGCTATTTAGCTATCACTACAAAGAAAGTTATCACACTTCAAATCTAAATTTCTGTATCAAAAAGAAGTAACATGTAGTCATTGACTCATTTCCATATAGGTAATTTTGAAATGTTGAAAATATAACCGTTCAAGTTAAGTCAAACTATTCGACCCCTCATCTTTATCACGTACTTGGACAATACATTGATGTTTGGTTATAAAGATTTATTAAAAGAAAGTTTGGTAAGTTGCAACTATCCATTTAATCAACATAAAGTTCTTCTTTATTTCATAAAACAATTATTTAAAGTCTCTTTTTCTGAACCTACCAAAGTTAGATTCCATGGATAAGAAATGTAAGATTGATAATAGAACCAATACATGCATGTTCTAATAAAAATCCAATTCCTCTATCAATAATTGTGCTTTTTCAATCAAACAAATAATTCTCTTTGCTCACTATGCAACAAGTACATAGAATCGCATTCTTTTGTCTATGTTTACCAACCATACTCAAATATATCTTAATCAAATAAAAAAATCCATTTAAGTAAAACCTTTGGTTAATAAAGCAACCTTTTAGGAGAATTTGCACTAAATAGCCAAATTTTACCATTTTATTTGCAAAAAAAGACGGATTATAAAATCGTAAATATTTTATATTTATTATGATATCATCACACTATTTGTGTAAAATTTTAAATCATAAAAAAATGCATCACCACCATGTTATTTTGTGAGTTTTACTAAAAACAATTTGAGCATCTAAACGTACAATTACATTTGATATGTATATATTTAGTACTCATTTGTTTTAACGGCTATCTAACTTAGTGGCTATTAAACTATTACCTAAAATATTAAAACAAAAACTTTATCATCAACAAGAAAAAAGTACATGACCCACACAAGAGAGAAAAATCAACATTATTTTAAACACAAAAAAAGAAATGTCTTATGAAAGATTAAGATGATTAAGATAAACACGTAAACTAATATTCTTCACTTTAAAATTAAAATAATCAGAGAGCCTCCTCTCTAAACGGTCGTTAAAGAATCATAATTAGAATTTAATAGCATCATTAAAAACAAAACAGGTCCATTTAGCCCAGGTGGATGAGTGTAGGACCCATAACAGCGATGCACACACAAAGACACGACGGCGCGTGTATTTCAAACGCTTTTAGAGAGCGCGTTGTAGTCACTTTCCAACAAACATAGAGGCGGACCAGAGAGTGTCTAATAAAAAAAAAACTTTTCTTGCACTCTTTTAACGATGATGAAGTGAAAGAAAGAGAGAGAGAGAAAGAAAAATGATGATGAGTCAAGCGACCTGTTTTTGGGAAGAGAGACAACACAAGAATCTTAAGACTAAAGGTATCTCTTTTTACTTAAACCATTTTCTTGCATTTGTACAAGAAAGACTAGAGAGTAGAGACTCTTTCTCTTTCTTGTTCTTGTTCATTTTCTTGGTTGGATTTAAAATTGTAAGAAGTTCTTGTTTTTATCAAACTTCTTGCATTCTCATGAATTTTCTTGTATTATGTTATATTGATTACCTTTTTTTGTTTAATCTTTGATTTATCTTTAGTTGCATGAATTAGAAATCTATGTATTTGTTATATAAATTTCTCAGCTTTTATGTGTTTGAAAAATTTCAGGTATTTTAGTATCATAGTAATTTTTGTTCATCATTTCAAGGTTCATGCATCTTTTCTACTTTGTTGATTCTTTTACAGATTAAGTAAAACTAATCTGAAATTTGGTTAAGATTAGTGCACTGCATTTGCTGGATTTTACAGTAATTTCTTGAACCATCTTTTCTAATTTTTTGTTCTTTGTTCTGTTTTGTTGGTAAGCAGATAAGATCCTGATTATGACTAAAGTATGTCCTAAAGTGGAAGTGGAAGAAAAGAGAATGTGTGAAGCAGTGGTTGAATCAATTTCAGCAGATGTGAGCTTTGCTTCTAATCAATTTCCATCATACAAGTTAGGACCTGATGATCAGATTATTGATGAACCTGAAGAAGATGATAAAGGTCCATCTGTGAAAGATGTTGTTGATAAAGAGACTGGAGATTTATCTGATCAGCATAAGCGGCTTTCAGTTCGTGATCTCGCTTGTAAATTCGATAAGAATTTAGCTTCGGCTGCTAAATTAGTTGACGAGGTAACACCATAAACAATTCTCTATGAGTAGATGAAAATGGTCTTATAACCAAATGTTGCTTGGATGTTTTAGGCAAAGTTAAATGAGGTGACTTCTTTGGAAGGACATGTTATGTTAAAGAAACTTAGGGATGCTTTAGAATTCATGAGAGGTCGAATGGATGGGCGTAATAAGGAAGAGATCGAAAAAGCTATCTCCATGGTTAGCTTTTCTTACTTTCTTTACCCGTATACGCAATAGTTTATGAAGAACGGACACAATCCACTTCTTCTTTTTCTTGATCCTTCTGAAACTATATGGTTTTACGCCTTTACGGTGACTTGAATCAAATGTGAAGTAGTGAATAAGCTTATGCAGGTTTTTATTTGGGTCTTGTAGGTTGAGGCTCTAGCCGTTAAGTTAACTCAAAATGAAGGTGGACTAGTTCAAGAAAAGTTTGAAGTGAAGAAACTTGCAAACTTCCTCAAGCAGGTGTGTCCACTGCGCCGGCCTTTTTCCTTTTCATATATGATACATATAACTTTTGGTAGACATTTGTAGACTCAGTATATTTTCTTCTAGCTTGGTTAGTCAAACTTAGGCTTATTCATCGTGTTCTCAGGCTTCAGAAGATGCGAAGAAGTTAGTAAACCAGGAAAACTCGTTTGCTTGTGCTGAAATTGAGAGTGCACGGGCTCTTGTGCTGAGACTTGGAGGGACATTTGAAGAACAGGAGCTTTGTTCTAAAGCTTCTCGAGCTTTGGGACCGGTATGTATCAGTCTGAGTCCAGTCTTCCTTTACATATGTTTTGTTCTGAGATAGAAGGGATAGGATTCTAAATCAAAGTTACTTTGTATTTAACAGAATGTGGAGAAATTGGTTGATGAGGTTCAGGAAGCGAGACGAATCAAACGGATGCATAAACCAACCAAGGTCCAGCTGCATTTCTTTGCACTTCATCATTAACTAGTATTCAAATGTTTGATACACTTCATGATTTTGATGTGTTACATTTAAAGTTATAAAGTGAATGGTATATTATTTAGGTGATCGGTATGCAACACGAGCTTCGTGATATAAAGAGTCAAATCCAAGAGAAGTCTGCATATTCAGTTAAGCTTCAAAGAGAGGTATAGTTTGTGTCTTGCTCACTTCTTGTTCGTCCTTTATCATCAAACCGTCTTTCCTCTAAAAGTCGAAAATATCCATAGATTGCAATTATCAAGAGAGCTGAAGGGTCCAAGTCATGTCCATATGTTTTGGATGGTGCACAAAGTCTTGGCTCGTGCCTAAAAATCCGTGCTTCCTCGGAGAGTGCTTTAGATATTTCCAAATGCTCAATCCAGTGGTACCGTGCAGCGTCTGAGTCTAGTCGAAGAGAAGCTATATCTGGTATTCGGCATTCTCTCTTTCCTTGATCAAAGTTTCATTTACATTTTTGGCAAATCTTTTTATGTTCTTATAGGACATGAGCTTTTAGCTTGAGCAGTTCACATTTTTCCAATCTCAGGTGCCAACAGGCCGGTATATGCTCCAGAACCATTTGATGTCGGGCGAGTAATACAAGCTGACATTGTTTCTAATGGCCAGAAATTTGCTGTCACAACCGACGGTCCAATTAATACAGCTGCTAGCTTGCAGTCACGCGTTGAATCACTCCTGCGCAAATCGAACAGTGAATTCACCGTATGTTTACAAATTCTTTTTTCCCCCCATGGATAGCAAAATTTGCATAAAACTTAGTTCTTGCTCTAATGTAACTAGACATGTTGAAACTCTTCTCAGGTGGTTATATCACAGATGAATGGGCAAGACCACTCATCACGATCCCACGTCTTTACTGTTGGAAAGGCGAGGATAAAGCTGTCCCGAGGATGGATCACAAAAGCCAGAGACATATATTCAAACTCTATGCAGGTAATCTAGAGCATGTGATCGTCGCTTTACTCACTCTCTAGCTCTTTCTTTGGCTTTATTGAAGTTTCTTTCTTACAAATTTAAATGATTTGGTTAACATTTTTCAGCTCTGTGGAGTGAGAGGCAATGCTAATGTTCCTGCAAAGTCATTGTTTTGGCAACCAAGAAAGGGTTTAACCTTCTTACTAACTTTCGAGTCAGAGCAAGAACGTAATGCAGCCATTGTTCTCTCCCGGAAATACGCGTATGATTGCAATGTGAGTAAAAGTTAACTGAAAAATTCCAATCTTTCTGACTCTAGTTTACTTGTTAAGCCTTTGCCTTTTGAAATTACAATTTATTGAAATGTTTTGGTGTGAGCAACCATTTTGAATCAATTTGAAATCATGCAGGTCACTCTGGTTGGTCCAGACGATTGAGCTAATGAAAGGAGTAATATTTTTCCGATTAAATCTCCTGAGTTTTCTTCCTAAGCGCGGTGATATGGACTGAACTGTCATGTGTTTGTGTGTGGTTAAAAGAAGAATGTGGCAAGTTTAATATGGGATTCTCTACCGATACAGTGTTGCTGCATAGTTTTTTTTAGGCAGAAGCATTAGTTTGAGGTGGTTGGCATTTTATGATTTGGTTTTGATTGGTTTGTTTGTTTGATTGATCCAGCATTTACTAGTTAGATTTTTTGTGTTTGTGTGAGATTTGTAATCAAGATTTGTTTGTATGTAATGAGTTAATAACAGTACAGACTTTCTGTCAACACTCATGTTCTTCACTCTCCATTAAAATGAAAATTTCTATCAAGAAAAGTATAAAATAGGCAAATCTTATTTAACTTTACATTATAGTACTGTATTCAAAAAATTTATCCAAATGTCAATAGGAAATTTTATAATTTTGGACACAAATTATACTAGATACTTTAATTAAAGCTTCATAATTTATGTGGAAGTAATCATATTCCCTCCGTTCCTTAAAGATAGATAGATGTTTAAGGTTATGCATACTTAAGAAAACGCATTGAATTCTACGAAATACAGTTTTCAATAAAGTTTAATCAATATTGTTTCAGTATTTGTCTTGAAGTTTGTAAAAGTGTATGGAAAACTGTAAAAACTCTATTTTTCTGAAATAAATTTTTTTTGTAAATTTTTTATTTTTTTTGGAACCGAAGGAGTATAATTTTGGAATAATTTTTTATTCCTCTTTCTCTCTCTCTATGCAGTTCATTGTCGAAACAAAAAACTCTTTAACTTTTGTCTACTCGTGAGTCCAAATCCAAATCAATGGGCAAAATCCTAGTTGAAATCTGTTTAATATCAGCTCGAGGACTTCGTGTCGGAACAGGAATCGGATCTTCACTACTGAAACATCAATGGTACGCAGTTGGATGGATTGATCCAGAAGACAAATACTGTACAACAATCGATGCTTCAAGATCAGACAATCCTGTTTGGAGAACAAAGTTTTCTACTTTTCTTGATGATGATTCCACGATTCAAGATTCGAAATCGGCTTTACACGTCGAAGTTTATAGTAGAGAACCCATTTTCTTAAGGAAGAAGCTTCATGGTTCTGCTACTGTTTCTTTGAAAGAGTTTTTGAGTAAGTATAAGCAACAGAGTTCTTCGAAATCTGTAGTTGAAGAAACTGGAAGTTATCAACTTAGGAAGACGAACTCGAGTAAGCCTCATGGTTTTGTTGATGTTTCGATTCGTATATATGCAGAACGAGAGGATCTTGGTGGTTTTACTGGTAATGTCTCTTGAATCATATGATACTTTCAATTACCTTAAGAACCTGAAACTCGGTTTTCGAAAATCCTCGTAGTGTTTCGAGATGGGTTTGTTTGAAAGAGAGAACTTACCATTGTTGTGTTCTATTGTGCAGGAGATATTGGAGGAGTAATGCTCTCGAATAACTCGGATTACAATACTTCAGGACAAAATTACATGGCTGGTTCATCGCAGTACCCGTTTGCTCCATTGAACCAGACAAACAATCCGAATCCGTTCTCTGTTCCACCGTATAACCCCAACTCCCCAATGCCGAAACCGCCAGGGAACAATCCTAACCCACAAATGCAACAACCATACTATCCTCCACCAATGCAACAGCAACCTTATTATCCTCCACCGATGCAGCAGCCACCACCACCTTCGAACAGAGGCTACATGCCTGCATACATCCCAAGATCAGAGAACGTTGTGAACATTGCATCATCCTCAACTGGAGGAGCGGGAAGAGGATATGCAAGGCCTGGAACAGGGTTAGGTGCAGTGGTAGCTGGTGCGGTAGTCGGAGGTAGTGCAGCTGTTTATGGAAGCGAATTTCTGGCAGGAGGATTCGACTTACCTACGGGCTTACATCTCCCAAGTGTATCCAACTTCTTACCTTCGAGTTTACCTGTCCCAAGTGTATCTGACTTCTTACCTTCGAGCTTACCTCTCCCAAGTGTACCCATTTCCATTGATCCTCCATTTTGATCACAATCCTGAGTCCTGAATAAGAAAATGGATACAGCAACGGCTCGATCCGATATGTGGCTACATTGTGAGATCATCTGAAAAGCTGTAATTTATTCGTATTTGATATGTAAGAGATCCCGGAATTCGAAACTGTTTTTTACAGTTGTTCTTACTTTTTATATGGTGTTATTTGAAAATTTACATAACATAGTGTTAAGAAGCAAACTGTTGTGGAGAAATCTTGCTATGTACATAATCCCAATCAATAATGCAGGTTCTTCACTAGAAGTAACAATATGCAGTGCATCAAATCTTATGCTATCTCACCGAACTGATATACGTAGACATGGTTATGTACATGAGGCTTAGAGGAATGAGTGGAGCATGAGTCGGACTTATCTCAGGCAATTGTCCGTCTTCAGAAAGCGGATATATTCTAGCTGCCCCATCTCTCCTCCGTTCTCGGGATCAAAGCTGCATCTGTAAAAACTGCGACCCCAAGAAAACACAAGAGAGTGAATATCTGAGGTTGATTATACATGCACAACTAGTAAAATTGCTTTGTTTTTGTGATGGAATAACGAAATAATTGAAGTGAATGTTCTACGAGAATCAGGATGGGCTTACCTTCCATCCATGCCAATAATACCAACAGTATTGTGAGCGCCAAATGCTGCAAAGAATTGTGTGACTTCTGATACATGGAACTGTGCGAATGACCACTCGGAGCTGAAATACTTTGGTAGAACTCCTGCAACAAGAGTCTAGAAGTTAGGTAAAAAGAGACAATGAACTGTCAAGGTTTCACATTAGCATTCCAAATTCCATTCTTCCCATTTCTACATTAGGGGAGAAGATAATGAACAAGAGAAAGAATAACTAAACAGTAATGCATAATCTATCAATCTTTCGAACTTAGAGCTAGTAATTAGTCAATAGTTTTAAGGAATCAAATATATTTTTTCTCCCTTTCCTTTTGTTCCATAAGCAACTCTAAAACGAAGCAATGCATCATATTTCATGAGACATTAAATTTTTGCTTACCTCTCATAAACGACAATGACGAACCAGGATTGGTACCAATGGTTGGAGAAACAAGTCCTTGCAGGGAATTAGAATAAGTTTGTTGTGTCAGGAGCGCTGCATTTTCAGTGGAATGAGAATCGTCCCCAACTACCCTAACTCTAAGAGAGAAAATGTGAACAGTCCCCTTGTCGCTTGATACTGCCAGCCACTGCACATTTGGTGAAAGGGCAATGCTATAAATATCTGCTCTGTCCACTCCTCTTCGTACCTGTCGAGAAACAGCAATGACTTACATATAGCACTCATAAGTAATGCGCAACAAAATGGTATCTGCTTCGTAATAAGATTCTATCAGCTAATTTCATAAGGCGTTTCAACAGAGGAAATGGAACTTCGCTTGTTCAAACTCTTACTAACAGGGAACTCATAAAGCAGGTTTCTTCAGTTATAACTCATAAGTCAGAACAGATATATTTGTTCAACATCTATGAGATTTGACACAAATGATGTAGTGATCAATATTTACTCACAGGGTAAAACATTTACACTACCTCTTGCAAACGAGTTCCATCCATTGTGTTGAAGATTCTAATCAGAGTGCCCTTTGTACTGGCAGTTGCGAGCAACAAACCATCCAGTGTCAAGGTCATGCACGCAATACTGGAATCATGAGCATTTATGGTTTGTACCATGTTAAGCCCAAAATGTTCAACTCGAATCTCTCCTCGTTGAAGACCAGGGCAAGCCAGCACAGATGTATTTGAATAGTGAGAAAGGCAACATAATCCTCTTGGATTAGCTTGTGTTTCAATCTGATGAAGAAGTCTTAGGTCCATAAAATTGTACACATATACCTTATGTTCAAGAACAACAACAATCCGATCCCTTCTTAATTTCACTGCACGAATTTCAGACCTAAATGAAAATTCACTAATGCAACGGCTCTGATGATCATCCCAAATTAGTACTTTATTTGACGGGTACTGAGAGTTAGGTCCACCACCAACAAGCGCCAATATATTGCTTCTGAAAAGCATCTCTACGATCTTAAACCCCCCGTTCTTCAGCTCACGCCTGAAAGTTTCTTTGAAAGGTTCACAGTTATATATCCGAAAACCATGACTCGTTCCAGCAGCAAAACAACTCGAATCCTGATTCCAAGACACAGAAACCAACTCTGCTTCATCATTTTCATTAGATTCTGATGAACGCACAAAAGAGCCAGGAGTAACGTTACTGCAGGATTCTTGGCCACCATAACCACCTGGTTGCAGACTTCCTTGGGGATTTGAAACAGTTGAACTCATTTTTTCCAATCAGTCTACTACCACACTTTCATATCAAGATCAATAACCAAAAACGAAGCGTGCGAGATCACGACACATCCAGCAGAAAAGCTTAGACTAATTTCAATCCCACAAAAACGAAACACTGAACCTGAAAGATAGTAAACTTTACATTTTTAAGTCATACCAAAACATCATCATATCGCAGTAGAACTAATACATAGCTCAAAACCAAAACCAGAGCAACAACAAAGCTTCTAAGGATACTTATATGCACCTAGCCAAAAATGCAAAGAGCAGATAAATAACCTTTCATAGTGATATAGCTTAATAAAGCAGCTAATGTAAGCACAACATTATGATCAAACCCACATTAATCTTGGAAAATTCTAGCTAATTCAAAATTCAAATCAAAATCATCAACTTCAAACACTATCTACATAGTACATACTAATAAACATCCAGATCAAACAACAACACAGAACAAAAATCGAAAAGTACGAATTCATAACATTTCAACAAGGAGATAAACGGATCCTCACCAACGAAACAAGATCTACGATCAAAACTTTGGATTCTTCAATGGTGATTTCTCTTCGTCCAAATTCTCCGGTGGTTTCTTCTTCTTCTTCTTCAATTTGTTTTTCAGATTTTAGTCGGTAGAACAAAAAAAAATATTAATGGGCTAATTTTATGTCTAAATGGGCCTGGAGCTATTGGGTCCTTTAACTACTACCATTGCGTGCCGTTTTTTAATTGGAGAAAACACTGCGTGTTGTTTTGGTTTTCTGGAAGGAATTGTTGTGTCGTTTTTGGACTAATCCTTAGTTGATTAACTTTTTGTAGGATTAGCGGTCGAGCTGCATTTTTGTTTGTTTAGATTTTAGAATGGCTGTTTTATACCAAAAGTGGAATATTACTTTTGGAGACAAAACAATCTATATTTGGAAAAAAAGATTTTGGTTATGGAGAGTGAGTGCCCCAATACAGTCACTTTGTTGAGTTGTTCAATGTGCACCAATAATAAAGAAAGGTTAAAAGAAAAACTCAGTTTCCGAGAGAGGGAGGCATGGACCAATTATCAGTTGATTCTCTTTTGAGTTAAAGTTAAGGGACTAATTAATGTCATGATAATACTATTCCCTCTATTCTTTAAAGATAGATGTTTAAGGTTATTCATACTTATTAAGATAATACATTAGTTTTCAATAAAGTTTAACCAATAGTGTTTCAGTATTTGTTTTCAAGTTTGTAAAAATGCATAGAAAACAGTAAAAACTCTATCTTTTTGTAACAAATTTTTTTTGTAAAGTTTTTATCTTTTAAGAACAGAGGGAGTATTTCTTTTGGATTTGTTAATTTCAATATAGTTAAATGATAATCACTTGCAAATTTACTACTCCTTCCGTTCCAAAAAGATAAATGTTTAAAGTTATGCACATTTATTAAGAAAACATATTGATTTTTACGATTTACAGTTTCCAATAAAGTTTAACTAATAGTATTTAAGTATTTGTTTTGTAATTTGTAAAAGTGCATAGAAAACACTAAAAACTCTATCTTTATCAAACAATTTTTTTATTTTTTAGGAACAAGGGGAGTAATTATTAAAGTGGCAAGTTGTTGACAAAACTCGATTTTTTTGTATTTCATGTCACTACCTTTTTTTAACAGTTTTCTTCAATGTTTTGATCATGTTATTATGTAAATACATCGATTAGAACTATTAGTTTGTTCATATAGTTACGAATTGTATGAAAACACATATTTGTATTACTTTGGATAGCTGTTTACATATCTTCGTGTTTTGTTTTTGTAATAAAAAAGAAAAATATGGACTAAAGTTTAAACTATTTTTAAACGTATGGAAAATCGGATTTTTGCCATTTCACATCTATATAGTGATTACTCATAGTTGGTAGCTCGAACCCTAGTGCTTCAAAAAAATTAGATCTTTTTATACAAGTAAGTACATACTTATACTATTACTTGTACTTTTTGGGGGCACCATTTACCAAGATTTTTGGAATATTACATGCACAAAAACTCTCGATGTACATGAAGCTTAAAACGTAATGGGTTTCGGGAAATTTCTAGGGAAATTGAAACCCTTTTATGGCTACACGTAAAAAGATAAAACCTTTTTGTCGGTATCACCGGCATCAACTAAAACAATTTATAAACCCTAATTCATGTATATTGTTAATTATTTCATTCATTCGAAGAAATAATGCTATGATGCTTTCTCTTTAAGATATTAACTAGTTGGATGGTCACATGATAAATTATCCATCTGTGTTTCCACACATCTGCATTATCGCAGACAATGCATGAGCCACACAATACTTTTGTAGAAAATATTAAATAAACAACCCAAGATCGTGCACGAGCTCTATATATATTTTATTTATTTCCTTGTTAATAATTATACAAATGCAAATGGTATCAAGTTCTATATCCTATATAATCCGCTGGATATTGATTATCATGCAATGAGTCGATATCTAATAAAGTTTTTTTTGGCATATATAATCGGTTCGAGAAAAGATATTTCACAATATGCCATTACGAATCTACATTAGGTTCCATCGGACTAGGTCTTGTGAAGTTGTGAGACAATTAACAATTAATTACATATATGAAATGTTTTATTGACCGATACGTTACAAAATTTGATAAATTTTTCTGTTCACACAAATGTCTCAAGGTAAAAACAAAATCGTCCTCCAGTTAATCAGTATGGTTATAAGAAGATCGTTTGAGCACTGTTATACTCGAATTCGAGTTAAGCTTAGAAGTTAGAATTAATGCTATGTATTAATTCCACCCTTAATTCCCAGAGTAAAGAGAGGCAATATTGGCATGGTTGAAATATAATACTGTAATTCAAGAATTCCGTACAGTGTATAAAATAAATCTAACACTTACAACAAAGAAAAATAACTGTGACAAAAAAAAAACAGAAAGAGAGAAAATCAATTTGAATGGTTTTAATACATTCTTGATTCTTGTCTAAATAAATCGTTTTTTTAACCAAAGATGTGAAGATATTGTGAACCATTAATGGCTCCATTTCCAAACATCGGGAACACAAATTACAAGTACAAAAAGTCAGTCTTTGCAAAAATACGAATCAGGCAAGAACACGACTTCTATATATACCATAAATCTCTCTTAACCGGCCATAAAATAATACAGGGACTTAAAAAGGTAATATACACGTCATTTCATTTCCCAAAACAAGAGTACTTTAGCATCTAAGTAAGACGACCATCGTAATTGACTAATACAGATCAATAAGTTTTTGTATATCAATAGTCACAAACTCACAATACCTTAGGATGTATATTCTTTCAATCAAATGCAACCCTAATGAGTACTGGCTAGATTATGATACTTTTTTTGGCTAAACAAGCTAGAATATGATACTTGAACAGGCTTAAATCCTAAACCATATGGTTATGTCCTTTAGATTCATCCTACATGTGTAGTTTAACGAGGTAAAAATGCAAAACCTTATTCAGTTCAATGCGGAGTTTTGAAACTCGAGATCAATGTGTCCTAGATGCAAATCAATCCTTGTATAGTAACATAAAATGAGGAAAATGAAAAATGTAGATAAAGAAGGAGCTCCCTTCAGTCCAAACACAGATAAAGAGGATGAAAAATATCTCCCGAATCATTCACACAGTCACCGCGGTTTAAAATTAATCGTTTCTCTACCCCGAGTGTTTGGATGGATGAGTCGGCAGATATTTCGACCCTCTTCTTTTTCTATCCATGATTAGACTGAAAGAATCTCCTTCTATACCTATCTATTTTAATCTCTATATTCATATATACATTTTTGAACACTACTAAAGGGCCACACTACATAAGATTACATAAGCATGAGATATATGTTTCAAACACATGCACTTATAACTGCTTATAATGGGCCATTGACAACAAGACAAATATGACCAAGACAACTTCCAATGTACTTATATTTGAACATTTAATTTGAAATGTTATTGCATGTACTTATGAATGCATCAGCAGTGAATTAGAATGTCAAAATGTAAGTATATATGTATATGTATATGCATATCTATATGAATTAACTTACAAGGTTTGGAAGTGAGTGTTGAAACTTCGCAGGAAGAAAGCAAGCTTTTACTGTACAAGTAAGACCACTGATGGGTCTTGTCAAGAGGAGGCTACCAAGAGAGAGAGAGACAAAGTACGAACTGTTCATCAAACATTGAAATCATAAAAACATTAATAATAATTTTTTTTCCTTACAAAAATTGAAAATGGTTTGTGAGTGATGTAAGCCCTGTGCAGATGAATAGTATAACAACATTAAAAATTAGCTACTTGAGTAATTATATACCTAAAGTAAATATCTATATACAATCAGCAGTCAGTCCAAAACATGTGTGAAAACTGAAAAGATTCCACCATAGTCATTGTAGATCATGATAAAGTAAAATAATTAAGAAAAATTTAGAAACACTAATTAAACAAACATAATTTGGTTTGACCATTTGGATAATACAAGATTTGGACCAAGATATATTCAATTTTCTTATGAGATCCTCAGTTTCTGGAGGGGTTGTTTAAGAGATTGGAGTCCATGATCAGAGAGAATATATACTGTCTTCTTTTTTTCAATTAGATGTAAGTGAAAAGAAGAAAATATCTATAGAATTAAAGAAAGATTTCTAAATCGATCATGCAGTTTGCATATCATATATATGCCATAAATAAAAAAGCAAATCATCTTTGAATCACAATTTAGAAAGAAAAAAAGAAGAAACCCTAAAACCAGATAAATGAGAAGCCTAATTTTGTTTGTTTGGTGGGCAGGAGAAAGGGAGATTAGATCTGAAACAAGCCATATGTATTTGGTAAAAGAAGATCATATAGATAAGGAAAAAACCCTAAAATCAGAGAATTGATTTTATTTTATAATATCTTGTGGACAGGAGAAGAAATTAAGATATTAGATCTCAAGGAAGTCACAACCAAAAGTAGATGTGATGATAAGACAAAGAGAAAACTCTTACATGGCTCTTGATGAGGTTTAACCAGCCGAGGTTTTTGGAGCTGTCTCGAAACCCTAGCTAGCTCTCCTTTCGAAATCTTCACTGAAACTAGAAGTGAAGAACAGTAGTAACTTATAGCAAAAAGAGAAGTAGGTAGATGTAGCAACTAGCAACTAGCTAGTGGTGGTTTAGAGAAGGGACAAAACAAGAGATGATGGTGATTATGATGAATGATGAATGATGATGATGGCTGGTGATGTTATGTCATTGTCTTCATGGGAGTCAGGGAAAGCTAACTGTTTCTTCATATCTCACCATATCTTACATACATGAGAGAGAGAGAGAGGAGAGAGGAGAGAGGAGAGAGGAGAGAGATGGTGACTTGTGTAATCTTGTGTTGTGTTTTGAGGGTTTTTTTCTTGCAAATATGAATTGATTTTTGATGGGAGAGAGCTATTAGCTAGCTTTTTAAGGTTCTTTAGTTTTTCTTTTAAGGATCACATTTAATGAGCGGTGGAATTAAGAGCTTGAGAATACTAGTAGATAATGTTTTTAGATAATTAAGTCTTTGTCTATATATTTTAAGGGATGAAATAGTAGTAGCTACAAATCATATTATAAGGGATAATAACTAACAAAAAAACTATATTTAAAAGTCTAACAAAAACACCTTCATGTGGCTAAATTATACCCATTAGATTTAGGGTTTTTCAATTAGGATTTTAGATATATTTTTTTTGTTGGTTAGTAAACAAATTATCCCATATTATAATTGGTCTCCAAAAAATAAGGTTTATCGTTTTCTTTATGCATTCAAGAATCTCACAAACTCTTGAGCACAAATTCCTCCAAGTGAAAGAGATGTGTTATCGACAATTGTTAACTCTCGCATATAATAATAGATTGATTTCAATATTTAGAGCTTTTTAATTAATGGAAAACTCGTGTTGGTTGGTCTGATCTTATTGATAGTTACTAAAGGTTGAATAGTGAGTCTTATTAATCTATTCACAAATTGTGAAAAACTGGTATAAAATTTGGACATGCATGTATAACGCAGCTAAATTAATACTTAACTAACAAATAGTATATTTTTCTGATTTCAGAGTTCTAGATCCAATTAATATATCGATAAATTAATATATATATGTTAATAAAATATTATGATTCTGATTTTTGTAATTTGGTACTTTAACAACAAACTTCATTAGGTTGAATATATTTGTTCAAATTGGTAACCGTTTTAATAATCATACATCGACTTTACAATTTGTAACGTTTTAAATTGTACCAATCACAAAAGCTATACCAAAAAAGTATATCAACAGTGTTACACTCAATTTTTTTGTACAAATTTTTCATAAAACTACTTTGTATAGCTTTACACTATTCATAAAACTCCAACTAACAGTTTACAGATCTAACTTACGGCTAAAAAACTTGTACAACTTTCGGTTACCAATCTGACCCATTTTGTAAAGTGTATATCAATGACATGATTTTATAGATGTAACTTGTTAAACTCAAGTGTTGTTTTATAGATGAAAATTAAATTTGCATATATATATCATACATAAAGATTATATTATCCCAATTGAGTGAAAAAAAACAATCACAAAAAGACATTTTAAAATGACAGTTTTACCCTTGCCAACCTGTCATCTGTGTAACCGACCAGAATAGAATAGTGAGCATGGAGTTTTGAACCTCTCACTTGTGGGTCCTTTGTGTTGTGCCCATTTCTTCCTTCAAGAAAGATCCGATAACTAAATGGCCTCGACCCGACTCGACCCGGATTAATCGACTCGACCCGACCCGACCTGACCCGATCCAACCCGACCCGACATTTCTTCGATTCGATCACCATTGACGTCAGTGAAAAAAAAAATCCACAATCTCTGATACGAACTCAAGCAATCTCCAGGAATGTGAAGACGATAGCTTTCTTCAACGAATTGATTCCTACCCTTTGATTCCTCGATCCAAATTCGAACTCTTTCTTCTTTCTTTCGTCGCATTTCCATTGATTCGCTTGATCGATCTAAAACGCTACAAGAATGGTGAAGCCATCTGATTTCAGAGCAGTTCAAGGCTTTATACGGTTGCATTACAGTCGGGTCAACCCGGTTACCATCACCCGATCAAACCCATCTTCCTTGTTGTCTCCGGTGATTCCATCGAATGGTGTTTCACAGATTCATCATAGGTTCAGCTTCCATAGCTTATCTTCCAAACCCACTTCCACAAATGTAGGATTATCACAGATTCTGTCTTATCCTAAGCAGCTCAATCCAAAGTTGCAAGCTTTAAGTTTTGCGTCGGTGTTTAGATTGGTATCTACTAAGAGTACTGGATTTCGTAAAGTTGATGGGAGTTTTGTGAGAAGTGTTGTTGATAAGCCTGTGAAAGCTTTTAGTTCTACTTTTGGTAGATACCGTGAAGCTATTGGGTTGCAGATGGAAGGGTTTTTGAAAAAGAATAGTCTTGTTTTGTTTGGAGCTGGTGGAGTTTTTGTATGTATTTTCCTTTGGAGGATTATGTTTGGTATTGCTAATACATTTGTTGGACTCTCTGAGGGTATGGCTAAGTATGGGTTTCTTGCACTCTCCTCAGCTATCGTTGCGTTTTCTGTAAGTTTTCTGTAAGTTTCAGCTGTTTCGTGTGCTTCAGTGCTCACTCGATATCTTAAGGCTGTTTCAGTGATTGACTTTACGATGTATGATGAGTCCTTGAAGCTCTATAGATAATGAAGTTGAGGAATTTCTCTGTAGTTTTCGAATTATGGTTATTTGTTGATAGTGAAAGGATGTGGAACTTTAGTGAAAGGATAGTGGAATGATATTAGTTTAATTTCACCAGGACTAGAAGTGTAGGTACATTTTACTTGCTAACTGATGTTCCTTTACAAGCGATCTTGCATGACGATATTTTTATGTCTAATAGCTAGTAAGAATGCTGGATATTGTGTTTGTGTATCTAGTATGCAAAAATTGCTAGAAGAAATGGTTTTGTTGCTGTTACACTCTCCTTTGCTTATATCATAAAGAAAACACTCTTTTACAGCTGTCTGCATTTTTCTAATAATAGGGATTATACCTCCGGTCAAGGTTCACGATAAATCCTGATAAAGTTTACAGGATGACAATGAGGAAGATCAACACGGCAGCTGAAATTCTAGAAGTTATGGGTGCTCCTCTGTCAGGATCAGATTTGCGAGCTTATGTGATGTCAGGTGGTGGTATAACATTCAAGAAATTCAAGCCAACAATAAGGAGCAAGCGATGCTTTCTCCTGTTCCCTGTTCAAGGCTCTGAGAGAAAGGGACTTGTTAGCGTTGAAGTAAAGAAGAAAAAAGGCCAGGTTTCACTTTCTAAACTCCACACTTCCCCTTTTACCCAACTTTGTCCTGTGTTTGTTCACGTCGTAATAATCTTTGAAGAAGTTTAGCAGCTCAGCTATTATTAGCTATAGGTCTGCTATATCTATCCTAGGACTGAATGTAACAGATTAGAGCCGGTTTCAGTTGGTTGGAGAGTGCTTAGCAAGGGCTAGGTTTATAAGGATGCGGATTTTAAAGACTTGGTTGGTGATTTGGTTGAGAATGGATTTTAAGTTAGCAAGGTTGGGTCTGGGCAGATTCTTTTGGGTGTTGATATTCTAAGGTTTGTTGAATGGGAGGACTTATTGCAGTTTCGTAGCTTTGTTCTTATTAGATTGCCAAGAATGTAGTCTAGAAACTGTGATGAGAGCGAAAATATGTTTCATTCAAGCTTATAGGCCTGTATATTTAACATGTGGATACTGACATTACACAACATTGCTTCTGTCTGCCTAGTTTCTTCCTCCATTGTGAGTTTTAGTCTATTATCTCATGATCATGTGTATGTTTCCTCAGTATGACATGAAGCTTTTGGCGGTGGACATTCCAATGGCGTCTGGTCCTGACCAGCGGTTATTTCTGATTGGCGATGAAGAAGAGTACAGAGTTGGTGGTGGTTTAATCTCTGAGTTAAGAGACCCTGTTGTGAAAGCCATGGCAGCAACTAAAGAGTTCGATAATCTTGATAGAATCGAAGAGGAAGAAGACGCTGAAAGAGAACTTGAAGAAGCTGAAAGAAAACACCGTGAAGAGATCGAGAAGCTCGAGAAAGAGAGCTCTTAGATATCGCATAAGTGGATATAAAAACACCTTGAATCTTTCAAAACCCATTTCTTTTTGCCAACTTTCGACAAATAAATTTCCGGGGCTATTGCATCCCATTTGATGTAGATCATCGCCAAAAAATTTCTCGTGTGTTGTATCAGAGTATGTTACACTACTGATTCTTCATACAATGCTGTGTAAGAGGGGGTTATTGGTTTCTGTATTTTAATGGATTTTAAAATCCATTTGGATTTTAGAAATCTGAGATGAATCCATGGATTTTAAAATCCATAATAATAGATAACGTGGATTTCAAAATCAAATAAAATGGATTTACAAATCAACTAATGGATTTCATTGACTAACCAATAAAGTAATATCAACATCTAACTCATTATTTTCATGTGATATATGTCTTTTTCGTTCTTCAAGGATTTTTTGTTTTCCCGTATTTGTTGAATCCATGTTTGTGTATACTTTTAACAAATAAAACTTAACCCATCAAAAACGAACACTAACACATACACATTTGTATCTTTATATATATTATTTACGATGATTAGTATATGATTTCGCAATAATATTCACTAAAATCCTTATTGTGAAGAATCACAGAGAAATTGATCATGTGAATAGTAAAAAAAATGAACAAGCCTATAAAAAGAAAAAAACAAGAAAAACATACATAAGATGATGAAGAAGAGACGAAAAGTACATACGTGATACAATTTTTCTATTATTTTATTTGATGGTGTTTTATTTATTGGTTTGATTATTTTAGTTGATTTGTGGATTTATAAGTCTGTGTTATTTGATTTATAAATCTTATAAGATTTAAAAATATTTGTAAATCCGAAGGTTTCCCCTCGGATTTGATCTTTTGTATTTTTGACATGAAATTCTTTCAAATCCATTAAAATCCTAAGTGAAATCAAATCCATAAGTAAATCTGTAGGATTGAATAACATGTGATTTTAATTAGGATTTATAAATCATAAAACCAATAACACCGGATTTTAATATGGATTTTAAAATCATATAACCAATAACACTATATTTTGTTTGGATTTCCAAATCCATTAAAATCCATAAACCAATAACCCCCTCTAAGATTTCAGCTTAAAATCGTTTTGGTTAAGAATTTTTGTTTTCTGGTTACACCGGTTTATCATACTATTAATGCACAACATAACCCATACGTAAATATCGAGCTATTTACACTGATTCTTATGTCACATCATATGTCTTAACCAGTTTCTATTCTACAACATTAGCCATTAGATGTTATGGTTAATCAAATCCAATCTCCCATCGAAGAACATGTCAAAATCAAATGTTGCTTAAACTGAATGTTTTTTGGATCGTTCCTGTTGATGTTTCTGAATCTTTTCACACAATATTTTGATCTTTGATCTTGGCTTTATCTCTTTCTCCTTTGCTTTGAGGTTGAAACTAATTATGATGCAATGCAAGCCAAGAACAATATGAAGTTGGCAAGATCTAGGGGTAATCCTTTCTCAATTTTTTTTTTCTCTTTACCCTAAATACATTAGCTTGGACATTTGATTTCCTTTGCAATTCATCTCTTATTCGTTTTATGATTGTTAAACCAACAAAAAGTGTTTTGGTTTGTGATTTGACTCAGAAAGCTAGCTAATGAACAAGCTAGGGTTTGTGTGTTATGGGGAATCATTGTAGAAAGGTAAGACCTTGGCCCTCAAAATCTATGAGTTTCCATGGAGATCATGCCAAATCTTTTAGCAAATTTGAGTTAGAACCATTCAATGTTCATTACTCTTATGTTCTTTAACAGATGTGGTCATGTATATGCTGTTCCAGCAGCAACAACAAGGCTCAAACTCGGAACAAAAAAGGGTCCTGCTTTTTAAAAGGAAAGGTTTATCCGATAACTAAAATCGATAAGTGGGAGGAGAAGATCAAAGAAGCTAACATTAACGGCAAGATTGTAAGCTCTTCCTCCTATGATTTGCTTCCCTTTCTTTGCATTCTTGGTATGCGAAATAGCTCGATATGATCTGATTCTTTGTAACATGGAACAGCTGGTAGTAAAATTCAAGGCGTCGTGGTGTGTACCTAGTAAGAAAATGGCACCAACATACCAAGAACTTGCGTCCACATACACCTCAATGATATTTGTTACTATAGACGTCGAAGAGCTTGCTGTAAGTAACCAAAAACCTCTGTTCCTTAATATGATTTCAAGTTGCTCGACTTTATGGGACTTGGGGGATTAAAATGTGTGTTAAAAACAGGAGTTTAGTCATGAATGGAATGTGGAAGCAACTCCAACAGTAGTGTTCCTTAAGGATGGTAGACAAATGGATAAACTTGTAGGTGGAGATGCTGCAGAGCTTCAGAAGAAAACAGCAGCAGCTGCAGAGCTCCTTCTCAGACAATCTTAGAGTCTAAAAGTCAGAATTTATTCAAAAGAAATGATTCCACGAGTTGTCGCAGATTAAGTTAGTATCAGAGAATTTTGTTGTTGTTAGCTTTGATGCATACTTGTAGGTGTTATCCCAAACAATCTTAGGCATGATCTTATACTCTTGTGATGCATTCTTGTTTGTAGTGTTATAATCAAAATTTATTGCCAAGCAAAACTCTACTTTTCAGCAGCTCTGTGTTGTTGGTTACATAGTGTTTAATAAGATACAGCTTACAACTATAGGTTTCCTCTCTTGAGAAATAAGCTGAGGCTTGCGAAAAGAATGTACCGGATGTTTCTATGAATCAGAATCAGAATCCGAGCCTGAATCTGATTCTGCATCACAATGCACACCAAACGGTCTCAATCTGTTTGTGTTTGCTTCCAACGGGGGCATGTCATCGTCATCATCATCACTCGAATCTACTTCACCGTCATTTTCTTGCTGTACGATGGGTACTTGAGAGCTTTCATCAGCAGGAATTAGCTTAGCATCTCTGAAAATTTCCGGCCTATATTCACCATGTCAAAACTAACATAAGCTATGCTGAATAAAACTTAGACATTCATTCAAACACACGAAAAAGAAAGAAGCTTTACCATTCTGGAGACTTTTGAAGGAGACGAACTTGCTCAAAGAATAGAACTTTACAGACAATAGAGGTAACTTTTCTACCAAATTCTTGTGCCTTTTCCTTTCCTGTATGGTCAATCACTACAAAGCTTCCTACAAATCATTGCAACAACAACAACAATAAAACACCATCTCAAACTCCTCCATACACACAAATCATACAATAAATCTAACCATTCAAGAGAGAACAGAATCGGAAAGTTATAAACGCATACATTAGTGATTACTAAGCGTCTTTCGATATTCATTTCTACAGTTTGAACAAGTCTGAGAGAAGAATCAAGTAACTTTGTTTATGAATAAGTCAGTGCAGCAGCATAAAACACCGTCTCAAACTCCTCCGCCCACACAAATCATGCAGTAAATCAAACCATTCAAGAAAGAACAGAATCCAGACCATATGCAAAGTTGTAAACAATCGAGAAATTACTAAACGCGATTTCGATATTCATTTCTCCACTTTGTACAAGTCTGAGAGAAGATTCAAGTAACAGTGTCTATGAAGACAAGAAAAGTACCTCGTCTAATCCACATGCTTTCACGAAATTTGGCAGGAAACAAAGCTAATGAGTTCTCTCCTTTAGCATCCATGATCTTCAACAAGACAGAGAAAACAACAGTTAAAGAACAATAAACATGAGGCTTCGTTGTAAAGTTTCAATCTTTAACCAGCATATACATACAAACTAAGTCAATCCATTGAGAGAAATATCAAATATCCCAAGAAACCTATGAATTGGTGAGAGTGAAACTAAAACAACATAAAGGAGGAATATTTATACCTCAATTTGATTGGAGCCTCTAAGAGAAACGACCTGAGCAATACTCTGACATTCCTCAAGCGTGAAATCTTGCTCTGAAGCCGCTTGTTTCAGATTCCTTCTTCCTCTGTTCATCTCTTCTTCAAATCAAAATATTCAAAAAAAATCCAAACTTTAACAAAACAAAATTAAAGCCAAAAGATCAAAAAACCACACAAAGATTAGGGTTTTGCAATTGTCGCGTTACAGTTCCTAAAGAGAAGCAAATACACAACGATTTGTTCAACGAGGGTAGTTTCGTTATTTAGTCATAACTCGAGGGTATTATTGTACTTTTTAACCAACTTACGTCGGTGAGACCGGAAAGCTCGGATTTGCAGATAAACCGGAATTCGTTTAAACTGTTATCACTGTACGGCGGTCTCTAACTCTCCTCCGCCGCCTGAATTTCACTCCACCACCGTCTCCGTCGTAATCATCTTTCAATTCTGAGGTTTGGATTTATGTTCTCTTCTTAATCTAAATTTGAGCTAGTTTTTTCGTATGTATTGTATGATAAGGTTTTAAAAGCTAAGAACTTTCTTTGGAAATTGCATAAAGTTTGTAGCTTTTTGTGTATTGTTTCACTTTTCTGTGTTTTGTATTGTTTATGAATTTTGATTGAGTTTTAGTTTCTATTTTAGCTGATGGGTAGGAGAAAGCAATCTAAGCCACAACGTTCGGTTGGTGTGATCACACATACTGGTCCTGAGTCCGGAGACGACGACATTGCGGAGTGTTCTCGGGGAAAGAATGTTGAAGATATTGATAAGCCATATTATGTGAACATATGTTCAAGTAGTCAGATTTCAGAGGAGCATGATTTTGATATAGCTGAAGTTGTTCTAACGAATTTGAGTTTAAGAGATGGTAGTTCACTTGATCATGGTGTGGATTGCTCGTTACGGTTTCGGTTATGCAATGTGACTAGTTTTGTTGATAGGATTAAGCTTGGTCATTGGCCCGTATTGTCTTCGAGTGATGTAACTTTGGAATTGGTTGATAAAAAGGTGGTTGATGATGATGAGGTTGGCTCAGTGATTTGGTCTGCGAGTTTTGACGGTCCTGGTGAAGGGGTTTCGGGTCTTGCTCATTTGGTGAGTATAAAGTTTTTGAGTTTAAGGGTTGTGCCTGGTGATCAAGGATTGTTGTCTCCTAGAGTTAGAGTTGAGATGCTTAAGCAGGCTTTTGATGCATGTGATTCGCTTGTTGAGAATACAAGGCAAATATGGAAAAAGAGTATGGTTCATGTCATGTCTTGGTTGAGGCCAGAGGTAATGACATCAGAGGTTAGGTATGGGATGCAGTTAAACGCGCAGGAAAATGAGAGATCAGTCGTGATGGAAGCGGAAAGTTTGGACTCTAGGAAGCAGTCTAGGTTTGATGCTGCTGCTTTTTATGAAGCCATAAAGCCATCAAAGTGAGTAAGCAAAGTTTGATCTTTCTTTCTTTTCGTGTGTTAATGTCTGCAAATATCTTTCCAACTTATAAGCATATTATCGATTCAGGATGGCTGCGATGCTTGAAGATGACATTACTGATTTGCTCCCAGAACTTAGGCCGTACCAACGACGTGCAGCTTATTGGATGGTGGAGCGAGAGAGAGGAGATCCGATAACGTTGGGAGACAAGGAAGACAACCAATTCAGTTCACCTTTGTCTGTCTCTGTTGGATTCCTTGACTCTGCTTCAAAAATGTGCTTTAATCCATTCAGGTTGGTAGAAAAGAATCTCATTAGTACTTTTTCGTTTCCATTTTGACCTATAACCTCCTCTCAATGTACAACAAATAGAATAAGTTCCTCTCAGTTCCAACATTTACAGAAGAACTCAATTTGATGTGGTTCATTTATCATGCTTTGGTTGTTTTTAGTGGAAATATCTCGTTGGCACCAGAGTATTTTTCACCTCGAATTCCGGGCGGTATCCTCGCTGGTAAGAACAGTAGGCAGCTTCGTTTTGCCTCCATGTACTATATCAGAAAGTTATTTATAGAGGATAATTTAGTTTGGACTTGCTTTCACAAAGAGTATTTTCCAAAAACCGTATGTTTTAAGTTTGCTTTAATGCTAGATGGTGTATCTGGCTGTCTCCACCTCTCAAATTTTTGCTAATGCCATTATCTTTTGTTAACTTCTGTGGTATTTTATGCTTAATGTGGTAAAATACGAATGGTGCAGATGAAATGGGTTTGGGGAAAACGGTTGAACTACTAGCTTGCATCTTTTCTCATCGAAAACCAGACGAGGATAAAATATCTGTGTCTAACGGGTCATCAGTTGCTGATGATTGGAAAACTGGCTCGAAAAGATTAAAAAGAGAACGTGTTGAGTGTATATGTGGAGCTGTCAGTGAGAGTCGCAAATACAAAGGAGTTTGGGTACAGTGTGACATGTGCGATGCTTGGCAGCACGCCGACTGTGTAGGCTATTCACCTAAGGGGAAAGGTAAGAAGCCTAGTCAAGATAGAGATGAAAAATTGTCTCAAAAGACGAGTAAAAAAGATGCATCGAACATTGTTGTCAGACAAGGTGAATATGTTTGCCAAATGTGCTCTGAACTTCTACAAGTCACTGCCTCTCCCATCTCTACGGGTGCCACTCTCATTGTCTGTCCAGCTCCTATATTACTGCAATGGCATTCCGAAATTACTCGGTATTAGATTCTTCTCTACCTTTTTCTTCCCTTTGTTACGTTTATACTTGAGGATGATCTTCACATGAAGAACTTTTGTTTTTAATCTCTGCATCATGTAATGTTAGTCCTTTTTTCCTTCTTTCATATGTCCTGTTGTAGCCATACGCGCTTGGGTTCTCTCGTAACATGTATCTATGAAGGTGTGAGGAACGTCTCACTCTCTGAAGAACCTATGATCGACATCACTGAACTCCTCAATGCTGACATTGTTTTAACTACGTATGATGTCCTCAAAGAGGACTTGACACATGACCACGACAGGCATGATGGTGACCGGCACTGTCTTAGATTCCAAAAAAGGTGCGATTGATGATATTTTGGCTCTTTTATCCCCCGGAGTTTTCATTACATGCTGAACTTGTCTTGAAACATTTCTTAGACTTTGCCAATATGTATTAGCTTCAATCTCATGCATTCATACGAGCCATTGTGAAATACTAAAATTAATCTGATAGGATTGTTGTTTTAACTCCTGGTTTCATGCAACTGAAAAGCTTTTGGATTAAATTGGGTAAATATGTTATATTGTGATAGGTACCCTGTTATTCCTACTCCACTCACAAGAATATTCTGGTGGAGGATTTGTTTGGATGAGGCCCAGATGGTGGAGAGCAATGCAGCTGCTGCTACAGAGATGGCATTGAGATTATATACCAAACACCGTTGGTGTATCACTGGAACTCCTATACAGCGTAAACTTGACGACCTATTTGGACTATTGAGGTTCCTTAAAGCAGATCCTTTCGATGTTTCAAGATGGTGGACTGAAGTTATTAGAGATCCATATGAGGTCTGAGCAGAACAAATAGTTCATTTTCTTAACTTCTATGGGTTTTTTCTGGTCTAACAACCTTCTTGCTTTGTTCAGAGGCGAGACGCTAAGGCCATGAAGTTTACGCATAAATTTTTCAAACAAGTTATGTGGCGTTCTTCGAAAGTCCATGTGGCTGATGAGTTGCAACTTCCACCTCAAGAGGAATGCGTCTCATGGCTTAATTTTTCTGCAATTGAAGAACACTTCTATAGCATACAGCATGAAACTTGTGTGAGTTATGCCCGTGAAGTTATAGAAACTTTGAAACGTGATATTCTCAAAAGAGGTACCATGGGGGTGTTTATAGTGTCTTCTGCACTTTCCACCTTTTTCTTTACTTGCCTCTTATAGTTCTTTCTCAGAAGTTTGGTGCTTCCTTCTGTGCTGGCTGCTAGACTTTTTATCCCACTTGTGATAATTTACAGGTCATTCTTCTTCTGATAATCCTTTAATCACTCATGCCGAAGCTGCAAAACTGTTGAACTCGCTCTTGAAACTGCGCCAAGCTTGCTGCCATCCTCAAGTTGGGAGTTCTGGTTTACGTTCATTGCAACAAACTCCAATGACCATGGAAGAAATTCTAATGGTGGGTTCGAAAGAATTAGCTCTTTGCTCTTTGTTAATTATTTGTGCTAATTGAAGTTTTTCTTAGGTCCTAGTGAAAAAGACTCAGATCGAGGGAGAAGATGCTCTTAGAGTGTTAATTGCTGCCTTAAATGGGATTGCTGCTATTGCCATGCTTAAGCAAGATTTTTCTGAATCTGTATCATTATACAAGGAAGCATTAAATATAACTGAAGAGCACGCCGAGGATTTTCGTCTTGATCCATTGTTGAATATTCACATTCTTCACAATCTAGCTGAAATACTACCACTGGTTGAAAGCTACAGAGGAAAATTTCCTGCATCAGGAAGCCCTGAAACTAAAATAGATGTAAAAGATGACGTTCATCATCGCCCAGCGAAAAGGCAAAGGATCGATGAGCTCGACAGTGTAACTCATGTTTCTTCAGAAACTGCACAACAGTGGGAATCCAATGCTCCAGACAGTGGTTTAAAGAAGGATGGAGAGTATCATGAAGAGTGCCAAACTCTGAATACAGTTTGTGACTCATTGAAACTGAAGTATTTATCTGCATTCAACTCAAAGCTTTCTGTCGTACAGCAGGAATTCAGAAAATCATACAATCAGGTAATTTCCATAATATTCTTCAAAAATGTTTTTGTTGCTCTTTTTTTTTATCCCCAGTACCCGCTTATAGCCTTAGCCAAAGAGTCAGTATAATCCATTTTGATATAATTTCAATATCATGGACGTTAAATATTGAGTCACCGCTTATTTTTCGTGGAGCTCATAATCGAAAAACTTTCAAGGTTTCCGAGTCATTGAGCAATATGGGGAAACAACATTCGACTTGGTGGTTGGATGCCTTACAACTTGCTGAACAGAATAAAGAAATTGCCAGCGAGTTGACCAGGAAGATTGAACAGGCCATCCATCAAAGCGTAACCAAGTCAAGCTCCTCCAGAGCAACTTCTCGGTTAGTGCCTTAAAATTGAAGTTTCATGACTTCTTGTTGTTGCGAGACTACTTTTTCCTGCTTGCAGCTACATAATTTTCTGTTGATTGTTATTATGGGCCATAATTTCTACATGTGCCAAATTATTAACACATAAGCCTGCAAAGTTAGTGGAACAAGTGACCTGAGTCTTGTTAGGGTTATAAGAAGACTAGATTGATTATCATATGAGGTGAATTTTAGCAGTAGCTCGTTTTGTAAGCTTACGGTATTTGGAGCACATATCTCGTGTACATTAAGAACTAACTTGCTAAGCTCCCCTATTCCAGCTTTAGAACCGTACATGGCATGAAACTTCATCTGCAGAATTGTATGGATACGCTGGAAAGCTCTAGAAAGACAGTGATGGATAGGCTTCTAGAGATTGACCAGACTATGGAGAAACCAAAATTAGAGGATATTGAGCGTATTGGTAACTGCAAGTCTTGTCGGAACAAAGATGATGGCCCTACGTGTATTCATTGTGAGCTAGATAAACTATTTCAGGTTTGCTTCTTTTGCTTGTGTGCATTTATATGAAGTTTAACCGATATTAATATTAGCTGTCACCTTCATCGTGTATTGTAAAATCATTCCAGGAATATGATGCTAGGCTATTCAGTCTTAAGAAATCTCGTAGGGGATTAATGGAACATGCGTCTGCAGAAGAGATTGTAGATTTGCAGAAGAAGAAATCTGCCCTTAATCTTTTCTTTGTTGGTTTGTCATCGAGAAACAAGGATCTGAATGAGGATCCCACCAAAAGAAATGCTAACGACGCCGTGGTTGTAAGTTACTTATTCCAGTTTGGATTTGGTCTTGTTCCATTAGCTCTTTGAATTCATTACTTAGAAGAAAGCATAGCCACTCTTATGTTTACAGTTATTGATATGGTGTTCTCTATTTCTGATACAAATGCCCTTTATGTTTTGACTTTTGAGTATAGGTTTCAAAATCTCCGTCTGAGGCTGAAATAGTTCTTGGAGTGATAAGAAACCATTGCAAAACTTATTTAGACAGGGAAAGCAAATTGGCAGCCACAAAACATTTGCATACCCTTGAGGTATTACCCAAGAGATCTTTTACGTTGCTTACATAGAGATAGAGGAACGTTAATCCCTCATTTTCAAGTCTGACATTCCAATTTTGCTTATATGATCAAGGTGATGCGAAAGGAATATGCCCATGCAAGGGCCTTGGCTAGGGCTCAAGCTAACCTCCTACGTGCCTACGATGAGATTAAGATGGCGACAATGAGACTACAGCTACGGGAATCTGAAGATGATACATCGATTTATGCTTTGAGCCTGGATGAGTTAGACGCTGCTAGTGTGCAGAACACAAATGATAAATTTTTGGCTCAATCCTCATTGCTTAGTATAAAAGGGAAACTTCGTTATTTGAAGGTAAATGTGTTACCTTAGTGTTCTTATTAGCCCACCTGCTGTTTATATCATGCAAATAAGTATTTTTTTGGTGTTGCTACTTAGAAGTTTACATGGAGAGTGACGCTTGATCACATTTATTTTGGATTCCAGCTTCAGAGCTAAGTCCTTTCAAATATGTATACCATATAAACAAATCTTTATTTCCTTTTCAGGGTTTGATGAAATCCAATCAGAAACAAGAATCCGGTAGTCCAGTTCATTCCTCGCCAGAACGGGAAACAGTTAACGCTTTAGCTCTTGTTGAACAGAATGGCGAAAACCTTTTAAAGCCTGAGGAAGCATGCCCGATTTGTCATGAAATTCTACGGAATCAGAAGATGGTTTTCCAGTGTGGACACAGCACTTGCTGTAAATGTAAATACTTTACCTCTTTTGCTTTCTTGATCATAAGGATTTAAAATTTACATGCACACATATATACTTACTGTTCTCGTGCCTCAGATTTTTCATTCTGCCTCGTTGATCTCTGATGATCTTTGACTGGATGACTACCTAATGCATTGTACCACACTCTAGAATGTTAACATTATCTTCTTCTTTATGTTCATCCACGTAGGTTTTTTTGCCATGACAGAGCGCAGATTAATTCATGAAACTCTGCAAAAGTGGGTGATGTGTCCAATATGCAGGCAGCATACAGATGTTAGAAATATTGCATATGCTGATGACAGTCGGAATGGTTCTTCATCAGATCAAGATCACAAAGAAAGCGAAGCATCATTGGCTGTTCAAGGTTCATATGGAACAAAGGTTAGCTTCCTTGCTTCTCTGATTTGTGCGTTAGTACAAGTAATTCTTTTTCTCATCTATTGTTTTGGGGTAGATTGAAGCTGTTACTAGAAGAATCTTATGGATCAAGTCAAGCGACCCACAAGCGAAGGTTCTTGTTTTCTCTAGCTGGAACGATGTTCTAGATGTGTTACAGCATGCCTTAGCTGCCAACAGCATCACCTTCATCCGGATGAAAGGAGGCAGGTAATGTAGCGGCAATTTCAATCGTGAAATTCATTAAAAGTGTTGCATAGGTTTTTTTAAGGGAGTTATATAACGTTGATTCCATGGAAATGCAGGAAATCACAGACAGCGATTAGCAAATTCAAGGGGACCGAGAAAGAAACCCAAATGACAAACTCCCCTAAAAAAGAGGCAAAATCGATCCAAGTCCTATTGCTTTTGGTGCAGCATGGTGCCAACGGTCTTAATCTTCTCGAAGCACAGCATGTTATTCTGGTGGAACCACTTCTAAATCCAGCTGCAGAAGCGCAAGCTGTTGGGCGTGTTCACCGGATTGGACAAGAGAAGCCTACTATAGTTCATCGTTTCTTGGTTTGTCAATGTTCCTTATTTCCTCACCAAGATCCTGCCTTTAACTGATTTGCATTGATCTTAACCTCTCCTTTTTTGGGGAACTAGGTGACGGGCACAGTGGAAGAAAGCATTTACAAGCTGAACAAGAGTAAGAACGCAAACGCAAGCTCACTCACAAGCAGGAATACAAAGAACAAAGATCAAGAGTGTCTGACACTAAGAGATCTTGAATCTCTATTTGCTTCACCAGCAGCAAAAGCAACAGAGACTGAAGAAAACCCGGGAGATAGACCGGAGAATCTGAGAGATCTACCGCCTTCAGTTGCAGCAGCTATAGCAGCTGAGAGGAGAATGAACGAAAGTAATTCATCATCATCAACTATGAACACATCATGATAAGGCTGCAGAGGTATATTGGTGGTCTTGTCTGTACATTAGATAGTGAAGAGAGAAGTAGTTCAAAAATACACTGCTTCTCTTCTGTGTTGTCTACATTCATCATGGATACTTTAACCTCTCACACCTTTAGATAGGCTTAGGCAAATGAATAATAGTTTTCTCTTAAAATTATTTATTGTGTTGCAACAAACATTGCTGCATTAGGGTTTTTCCTTTCTTAAGCTCATTCATGAGTGACCAAAGAGTTTACTAATGTATAATTGATATTTGATTATAGTGCTTTTAGGAATATTGTAACAAGAGGTTAGTATCATTACTGAATTTTGGTCACTCCTTATGATCCCTCATCTTATATACTCCGCAGAAGAAGAAATCTGCCCTTCATCTTTTCTTTGTTGATGATTTGTCATCGAGAAACAAGGATCTCAATGCACCGTATGGTGATAATGAGGATCCCACCAAAAGAAATGCTAATGACACCGTATGGTTATTGTTATGGCGTTCTCTATTAATGTATGCTTTTGCAGCGATAGTCTGTGTCTGATACAAATGCCCGGTGTGTTTTGACTTTTGAGTATAGGTTTCAAAATCTCCGTCTGAGGCTGAAATAGTTCTTGGAGTGATACGAAACCATTGCAAAACTTATTTAGACAGGGAAAGCAAATGGCAGCCACAAAACATTTGCATACCTTTGAGGTATTGCCGGGAGATCTCTTACGTTGCTTACAGAGATAGAGGAACGTTATTCCTTCATTTTCATGTTTCAGCAAGATGTTAGTATCATTATTGGATTTTGGTCACTCCTTATGATCCCTGATCTTATATATCAACACATGGAAATAACAACATATGATAAAATGCAAAATGGATCCTCTTTTCTGATAATTTGGACTGCGTTCTTTTTGTGTTATAACATTAGAGAAAAAGTTTACACTGAAGAAATGAAACCACAAAAGCCCCAGAAAAGAACCAAAAATTTATTCAGCTCCACGCCAAAGATGCGAAAATTAAACTTCGAAACTGGAAAACTCTCACTTTGTCTTGAATCTTGGTGACTTCTCACTGTTCTTCAGTTACAGGTTTGTCAATGAATGTCTTCTTTATCCAACCAAATGGCTGTGATCATAAAGAACATGTCAGATACAAAACAATATGATTTATGAAAGCGAATATTAGAGAAAACAATCACAAGCTTAAGGCACTAACTAATCTCTTCAATACACCAAACCACAAATCGAATACAGGCGTGATTCTAGCCTCCTAAAGCTGTAACTACGTGAAGCAAGAAACAGTAGAACCTAGAAGCAAAGCATTTACATAGGAGACTAATCTAATGAAACTCAAATGAAAAAGTTGTACATAGAAACAGAAATGAACATATTCAATCACCAATTCGAGTAGTATTAAACAATAGCATTACCATCTACAACGAAAAAGACACTAACACAAAATCGAATCAACCAATTCAACCATCTATATTCGTGTTCATAAAACTACAACCTTTAGGAACAATATCTAACGAAATCAACGCAAGTACCAAAATTTCAAACTGTTCATCAATCCTAACCTAAGAATTCTTCATCTTTCGTCCAAATCAAGCAATTTCAATAGAGACCAGATCAGGAACAGAATCCGTGAAAACCCAATTCGAAGGTAGCAAACAATCTAAACCGTGAAAACAAAAGATCGAGAGAAAGAGATGGGCTTACTTGGACAACCCAGATGGCTCCAGCACCAGCGGCGATTCCCCATCCAACGGCGGCTTGAATATCAGCCGTTTGGATCTTTGGCTTAGTCATCGCGAGCTTGATCGCACTTCCTACCATTACTACTGCTTCGATCTCTCTTCTCTCTCTCTCGTTCGCTATCAGAATCGATTCAACCCCACAAAGATCCTTAACGAAATGACGATAATCAATGAGACTACATAAAAATGGTTCCTTTAGACCTAGTCAATACTCAAAAACGAGGTCTTTAAACTTCATGCCGTTCTACGTTTAAACACCTGAACAACGTGCCGTTTTAAACTCTTTTAGTGAAGAAACCAAAATTAGATTATGATTCAGAACATTGGTTTTCACTCAAACAATCAAAAATCAAAACATCAAATTCTATATTGAAGAACTATTGCTCTTCCTTGAACTATCTGGTTTAGTTGCGGGTCGACGACCTTTGTCAGGACCACCGATAACGCCCCATTCTTCATACTGTGTTTGTCTTGCTCTTGCTCTTTCTTTCTCTTCTTTGGATTTCTTGGAGTAACAGTAAGGGCAAGAAACGGCATATTCATACTCTGGAGCTTCCATGTCTTCATCACTTATAGGCTGTTTGCATCCGTAGCAGAGTTTATGAGTTCCTTGAGCTAAACCATGTTCTACAGATACACGTTTGTCGAATACAAAGCATTCGCCTTCCCATAAACTTTCTGTTTTAGGGACTTCTTCAAGGTACTTTAATATCCCACCTTTTAGATGATATACCTGATAAGAAAATGTTTTGATCTTTAAGTAGCTCGAAAACTCACAGCTTGATGGTTGATGGTTAGATGTTGTGTTAGGTTACCTCTGGGAAACCTTGGCTTAGAAGAAAGCTTGATGCTTTCTCACACCTGATTCCTCCAGTGCAATACATAGCAATTCGTGGCAGCGTCTTCCGTTTTTCAGCTTTGTCTTCTTTATCGGTGATTTCAGAAACATCCTCTTTCTCCACATTTGCTTGGGTTTCATTGCCTTCTTGGTTCCATGCAAACTGATTCTCCACCCAAGCTGGAAAATTTCTAAAAGCTGTGGTACATGGATCCACAGCTCCTTTAAACTTCCCAATTCTAGTCTCATATGTATTGCGCACATCGATCACTACCTGAAATACAAAAGTACTTTCACGATTTCAAAGATCTGATATCACAGATCTACAAACCAGAACATTTTACCAAGAATAGACATAGACACATTTCCATGCGTAAACACTGTATTTTCTCGATTCAGAGAGAGCCAGAACTTAAAAGCAAGGGACACAAACACAGAAGAAAATACGGTAAAGTGATTTGCCTTCAAAGTGTAAAAACAGTTATCAAATGTTATTCAAATTTCACTTTGTTCTAGACTAAACTTGAAACAAGATAGTAAAAAGAGATCTCACAGTTTCAGGATCACTGATAATTTCGTTCCATTCCTCGGGGCTCACATATGTTCCAACTCTTTCAATCGGCGAAACACTAGGCATTCCAAGCGTAACAATCTGCACAACAGACATTACAAAATGAAAAAAAACTCTTAGACAATCCACAAATCCTCAGCAAGCGACTCATAAGTCTTAATAACTTCAAAGACAAGAGAATGTACCTCTTTCTTGAGTTTAACTCTAACATGATCCCATCTAAACGGAGCATCTTCACCAGCTGCAAGAGGAGAACCACTACTATGTCCATGGTGTATAGCTTCTTGTTCAGGACTCACAGGTGTCTCAACTTGCCTCAAACCATTCAATCTAACATCTCTCTGTATAAATGCCAACACTCTCTCCACTGATTCACGAATCCCACATATACTTCCATTAATCCCTTCCGGTGCAAGAATAATTCCACCTGATACACACTAATGAAACAACACACAAGCCTATCTATTACTCTCAAGTCAAGACTTAACCTTTCGTATCCAAACACACTAAATATCTATACTTTGATTGATATAAGAAGAAACTACATACCAATTCTTCACAGAGATCCTTCAAGGGTTTTCTGAAATCAGCATGGTCAGGTAAATCAGCGAATTTGTAAAACGAAACCACAACGAGTGAGCCTAACTCCAACTCGGGTCTGCTTGAAAAGCACTGTGAAACTGTAGTCATGCTTTGTCTAATAGCTCCGGTGTTCGAACAAGCCACCGTGGATTTCACTGAGGAAGAGAGATTATGGGGATTGGATTGAGGAAAGAGTAACTCGGGTTTGGAGTTTCCATCGATTGAGTTAGAATTCACTCCACTAACGGAGAAAGGAGACTTAGAGTGAGGTTTTGGTGGTGATGAGAACATTCTTGCGGCGGCGAGAGACGGCGGAAATCTCCAGTGGCAATACCGTAGCATCGGGGTGCTTTTGATTTTAAACCGAAAGAAATTTGATGTTTGTATTTAGAAAATTAAACCAAACCGGACTTAACCAAAAACGTTGATGTTCTTGTTGGAAAAACGGTTATTTAATTCCTCAACTATTTGAAATTGGTCGATTTATTCCCCAACTATTTGAAATTGGTCGATTTATTCCCCAACTATCGTATATGCAGAATAAATCCCCAAGTGAACGTTGACTTTGTAAATTTAGGCATGATAAAAGTCAACTTTAACGTTTCCGTTTTCTTCGTTAACGATGACTTTTATCAGGCCTAAATTTACAAAGTCAACGTTCACTTGGGGATTTAAATGGCTAATTAAAAGATGAGGAATTAATACTCAAAATTGTAAAACTTGGGGAATTAAATGACATTTTCATGATCATTTGAAAAATACTATCAAATAGTTTTTACTTCTTACAAATATATATTTTCCCTTATATTTTGTATATATAAAATGTATATAGTATATGTTCAAATAAATTGTTTAAACAATAAACATATAAATTGTTAAGATTTATTCATAACAGCGATTAAAATTGTCATATAACACTAAAAACTTGAATTTTTGAAAGATGCCATTAAATATTTTTTTAAATATGTCATTTTCATTTTATTTTGTATACACCAAATGTAAATAGTATAATTTTTTGAAATTGATAGTTTTGAAAATACACATATAAATTGTTAAGATTTATTCATAAAGACGCTATAATTATACAAATATATGATATATTGTTTTGTTCATAACAACGTAATAATTATCATATTATATGTCGTTTAATTGTGGTTACCCCTCCCTTCATATTATATGTTGGTTAACATATGCGCCTTCCGTTTCTCTTTAATTGATGTTTTAGAAGAAAAACAATGTTTCTAAAATATTGCTTTTACATTCTCAATGCATTTTAATGAAAATATAATGAATAAATTGTAAATTTTAAGACATATTAAATGGTTTTATTAAATTACGATTGGTTTAGAGTTACTAAAAATTGTTTAGTACAAAAGAAAGATATTTATAATTAAGCATTACCAATATCAATATCAATTGAAAGAAAATTGATATGTGTATTTTTTAAGTTATCAATATCAATAAAATCTATTACGTACATTTTGGATATATAACATATAATAGAAATAATATTTTTTTAAAGTATTTGATGGTATATATCAAATGATCATATGGTGTTTTTCCCTATTGATAACCTATGGTGTAATATGGACTATTTGTTATCCAGAATCCCACATCGTGGAGACATAGAGGAGGCAGTAAGATGCTTCCCATGGATCATCTGGTATCTTTGGAAGGCCCGCAATGACAAAGTTTTTAACAATGTCGACCGCTCACCAGATTCTATCGTAGAACTGGCCAGGAAAGAGGCTAGGGAATGGTTTCTGGCGACTGAGTGCGAGACGGGTCCGAATCGGGAAGACCCTAGTAGTATGGAGGAGGAAGACTCACAGGCCGTTTTTCGGTGTTTCATAGATGGATCATGGAAAGAAGATGACCCAACGTGCGGGGTGGGCTGGATACTTCAACTTCAAGATGGAACCTCAGACTTATTGGGAACAAGAGGTCTACGGAGGGTTTTAACACCGCTTCATACAGAACTGTTAAGTCTTCTTTGGGCAATGTCAAGTCTTCGTCAACATGACCGGTATTGTTCGGCTTTCCACACTGACTCACAGGAGCTGGTTAGCATGATCGAAGATCCGGATAGCTGGCCCGGTTTCCGCACAGAATTGGAAGAGTTCCAGGAGTTACGTTTTTCTTTTCCAGACTTTACTCTTCGGTATTGTCCTAGGGGAAAGAATGAAAAAGCAGACCTTCTCGCGAGGAATGCTCGTCTCCGCAAATCGGTGTTTCATTATATTAGCACTTCTATTCCCTTTTGGTTCACTGATGCAAACGTATTCGTGTAATCATTATGGTTCAGTGCGTTCGTGAAAAAAAAAAAAAAAAAAAAAAATCAAATGATCATAAAGATGTCATTTAATTCCCCAAGTTTTGCAATTTTGCATATTAATTCTCCAACTTTTAATTAGCCATTTAAATCCTCAAGTTATCTTTGACTTTGTAAATTTAGGTCTGATAAAAGTCAACTTTAACGTCTCCGTTTTCTTCGTTAACGTTGACTTTTATCAAACCTAAATTTACAAAGTCAATGTTCACTTGAAGATTTAATCTGCATATACGATAGTTGGGGAATAAATCGACCAATTTCAAATAATTGAGGAATTAAATAACCGTTTTTCCTGTTATTGTTCTTGATTTCTTCTCTTCATGTGTGTAAATAGTACAAAATGTTGTGGACTTTAGAACATTATCTTCCTTCCAATAATCCAACCAATTCCTTAATATTATTACCCCATAAAATCACTATCAGACTCTTTAGAAATAGTTTGTCTATCACTAATCATTTTGAAAAATTCTATTTCTTCTTAGATCTCCAATTTCTAATAATTTTTTTTTTTTGCGTTCTGAATTAATAAAAAATTAGTTTGAACCGTTCGAGCCACTTGATCAAGATCACTTAATTATTAGTGTATTACTGATTATTGCTTTTGAGGTGGATCTTTACTTTACTAATCGATGAATCTTTTGTTGCATATTCACAATTATCAAACATACCATTTGAAATAATTGTTTCATACCAAGTCAAAGCTATTATCGATTGTCATGGTTCGAACTCACTATTCCCTATATTTGGCTACACAGTATGCATATGTAGTACGCGTTTTCATAGGTTTCAAACTCGTAGCCCTTAGGGTTCAAACTCGTAGCCCTTAGAATCTACAACTCTAACAAACTAATTTTGGGTTTTCGTAGTGTCCTATTGTTTGATATCAAATCAATTTAGTTTATTGTAGATTCAAGCTGAATGTTATATCCTCCTTCCAAACAAACATTCATGCTAATGTTGTTGCTAGTTTGCTACTACATTCTCAAGGCTGTGTTGGTGGATGATCGTAGGTCTGCCATCAGACCTCGTATGAACTTGTTCTAATCAGTTAGTTTGTTATGGTATATTCAAATATGGTGAAAATTCGGTTTCGAGTTTTTACCACATGAACGTAGAAGATCTTCTTTTTCGAGTTCAAACATGCGTGTACTTCCAAAGCTCTCTCACAGAAAAATATAGAAATTCTAAATTGTACAAATTCTTGAATTTTTAATAACATAATATGTTGCATTTATTATATCCATTAGTCTATAAAATCGAATTTGTAATATGTATTGAAAAAAACATTACTAGATTACACTCAAAATTTGCGTATGGTTGTCATCACTAGTTCTGTATGAAATAAAGATAGAGACATTTTCTATTATAGCTTGCAAGCGGTCTTCGATCTGTTATTGATCATGTAGTGTGATATTTCTAAATATGGAAATAATCAAAAATGCGGAATGATAGTAATTTTTGGTATTTTATTAACATTGATTTAATTAAAAAAAGTGAAAACAATGATTTTGACATCTCAAACAAATGACCTTAATAGTAATAACGTAACGAAAATCAATGTCAAAAAAAGAAAAGATAACGTAAAAAAGAATCCAAATTTTATTGGTCGTGCTTCTAGAATCGAGAGTGCTTCTACGTACTTAATTATCTTTTCGAATTTTCCAAATAAGTGTTTCCAAAGTTCGGATAATAATTGGTGTCCTCATCAACTAAACGAAGCTTCTTCATGAAAATCCTTTAACAAAAAAAAAACGAAGCTTCCTCCTTTTTTTCATTCTTCTTTTTACTTTCCGGCTCATTTGTATGTAACAATAAGTCAATAAGTGTAGATAAGCATGACGATAGAAACCATTTATCTAAATTTTTACAACTAGTGATACAAAACATGTTCTACGGTAACGTATGAGGAGAAAGGAATATATTATATATATAGTTTTATTTTTTGAGATATCGATTAAAGAATGATATATCATATATCTAAACTAGTTTTGAAAAAAAAATGTTAATGGTTAATGAAAGTAATTGAAAAGTATCGTAATAAGTAATAATGGTTCAGGGAACATCAATGTCTCACGTACACTTTCAAAAATAAGTAATGTTATTCATAAGTATTATATACAAGAGATTAGTTTCGATGAGCATACACTTTTTGACAATTTGTCCATATGTTTGGCCGGAAGTTCTTTTTCTTTACATGGCTCTGTTAGCTTTATACTAGTGATTCCCATTAGTGATTGTTACTCAAAAACAATCTTCTAAAAAAATAAAAAGCTAATTTTTTAGTTTATTCAGTAAAACAATACATTTTAAAAAGTTATAACAAAATTAAAATGTAAACTTTAAAGCCGGTGAAAATTTTCACTTATAAAATACCGAAATAATAAACCGTATAATCAAAAGTGTAGTTACGAGTGATATGTCAAATGAATAATCAAAACTGGGTTGATTACATGCCGAATGGAGAAAATAAGATGATCCCAAAATTGTTTACTAAGAATGCAATGTTGTGTAATCTTGATTCATGTGTAGTTGTTATGTGAATCTATAAGTTTAGCTCAAATATAGTTTTAAGGTTCAATTATTCCGATATTTCATTCCTTAATTAGCTTTTTCTACTTTAAACAAAAAAAAACTTTTTCAAGTTATTTTACGGCATTATGTAATGTTGTCAATTGGAACCCAACAAAACACAAGAAAAAATAAAATTTCGACAACGTGATATGTGGTATATACCGTTAACAACGTGTTACGTATATGCGTATGTATGTTAGTTTCTTTATAAAAAAATCCAAATTGGTCTAGTGTAGCTAAACCTTCTGTTATAATATTTGACACTTGGCTAAGTCTATATATCAGCACTTTACTTGAATCTCATATATAACTTTTATAAAAATATTGGCTAGATTTAAATATAAACAAAGTTATAGGTAACCCCTAAATTTTAAATTTCTTAATACCAGCACTATCAGAATATCCATATTCGAGCACCGGCTTTTGTATATGTGTTTAGGAGTCATGTCTTATAATTTTAGAGCCCCTTTCTTACATACTGAACGACCTTTTGGATCCATGTGTAGACACAATAGTTTATCATAAACAACTTTACATATTTGACCCCAAAAAAAAAACTGTACATATATGTCGGCTTTTTCATTTGTGTCAACTACATATTTGAATTTCATATTTTTAGTACGATAAAACTAATTTCATATTTAGTACTTACAAAACTCAAACAATAATAGAACCGATAGATACCTAGCCAAAATATAAAACATATATAAAAATGTACCTAGTTGAAATCAAATGCCCTCAAGAAATAATACAAAATCACTAGGTTACAACAATTTGGTTAATGAAAAAACTTTATATATAAAACTATATAGTTTTAGATTTGAGTAGTGATCGCTAAATGGGATTTGGTTCTATATACATTAAAATTCAAACACAAGAAGCTGCTCTAAGATTAGTGGGACTAATTAAGTAGTAGTAATGCCAATAATTATATAACAATGAGTTGGATCTAGTGAAATTATTGACGGGTTCTTTATAACTTTAAATCTTTAATTATTGTTGAAACAATTTAGTATCTAAAAATATGAAAATAGATTCGTCCAAAGCCAAGACTAGGACTGTCTCTTGAGATCATTTTTTTATTCTTACTTGATGATTAGTTAATTATCAACTAAGAAAAAAATGGTTCCTCGATTGGGTTATAGCAGGAAATAAGATTCAACTTACACATTTAAAAACTATATGTTTTGCATATTAAAGATTAATAGAGTTTTCAGAATCGTGACAGATCATAATCCAGAGGAGTCTCAACGATAAGTAGCAGTCCGTTAATCGAGGCCTTTAAATTAATTATTTCTAAGACAACTCAGCTTAAGATTAGGTTAAGCACAAAATGATGTACATTGATAATACTAAATTAAATTGTTATTTAAATAACCATTTGTCATTTGTCAATATCACTTCCCTAATCACCGTTGACCTTTCTCTCATCATTCACTAGAGAAAACAATATAAAAACTGTTTTTATATTACTTTAGCGATATTTAAACATTTGAATATAACTAGTGTACACATTTGACAATCTCTTCATGATTAATCAGTTTGGATTTATAGAGAAATGCCGAATTTGGATTATGAGCTCAAACGAAAAAGTAAAACAAGGCTGCTTGGTCATTGGAACGTATGAACGGAGAAGTAACCTTTTGGAATACATGTACGATCGAAATTGTTGAAAAACAATGTTTGAAACACACAAAATAATTTGTCAACCACGAATTCTTTATATAATATATATCGTTAGGTAGTTCTATTACATCAATATTTCATTGTTCCACCATTACACTAGTGTACGGATCATTTTCTGGTACATGGATCATAGTTGATTCTTCATCTAATCAATATTTGGTTCGTTTATATTGTGAATAGTAAGCCGGTTTACTTTGGTTTATAATTGATAAACAAGTGTATTAATGTAATAACTCTTGAGAATTAATAAGCAAACAAATGAATTTGACTTATGGAGTTTGATTTGTGAGTGGATACACGAATGTGGACTGGATTTATTGTGTCTCCGAGGAGTACTCAGTGGCACCTGCCCCCTCAAGTGCCCTCACAATATCTCATATTTTAAACAAATATTTTCTTTTTTAAATATTTAAATTTTGTTTTATATGTCAAGAAAATATAATATTTCAACCAACCGAAAAATAACTCGTTTTTATATTTCATATTAAACATTACGAAAACGAACAATAATGAGTTATCTATAATCATGTGATAGGTTTTGATTTCTATAATAGAATGTCACATTTTCGGTATCCCGATAATTATATGGAAGTTGTGACAGTTTCATCAAGTTTTTAATAGGAAAATTAGCACCAATAATAGGTTTTATACCTATAATTAAGAATCTAATAGTACATAAAATATAATTAGATGAATAACATTCAGATCGTATAAAATGTCTATAATACCCTTAATTAATTTACATATTTTATTTTAAAAAAATGAAATTATAACAATATTAAAAAAAGAAAACTCTAATCTTTCTTTACTCTTCTTCTTCTACCATAACCTCTTTTTTTCTTTTCAATTGTTGGTCTTTTTTCTTCATCCTTTTTCTTCCATTTTTTCTCTCTTCTTCTTCTTTTTCTTTATTTTTACACAAATATCATATATATCTCTCGTGATATACAAAACCAATTCTCAATCACTTTGTTTTATATCAAATTCATTGATCTAAAAAATTCCATCATAGATTAAGATGATGTTTCTTTTCTCAGTTAAACTCCACACTATTATTCTCTCTTTTCGTCAAATTGAATCGTTATTGGTGATCATCAATATAGTTAACTATGTTCGAAAATCAGGTAACTAACTATATTTCTTGAAAATAGCTAATTAGTATGTTATTATTTTTAATTATATAAATGAGAATATAGGTAACTACGTTATGAAAATAAGTAATTATGTTTGTTTAAATAAGTAACTATTACAACAATATATTCATGTAGTCCACTATATTATCAAAACGGTATAATAGACAACTATGTTATGAAAATGTTAACTATACTTTTAAATTGATAACCATATTCTAAAAAATAGTTAACTAAATAGTGTGAGATAGTTAGTTATCTTTTGAGATCAATAAAATATGTTGTTTCAACAATAGCTAACTACATATTAACATAGTTAGCTGTTATAATTAACTACTCTCTCCGTTTCTAATTAATAGATGTTTAAGGTAATGCACGGTTATTAAGAAAATGCATTGATTTCTACGATTTACAGTTTTCAATAAAGTTTAACCAATAGTATTTCAGTATTTGTTTTGGAATTTGTAAAAGTGCATAGAAAACTGTAAAAACTCTATTATTTTGGAACAAAATTTTTTTGTAAAAAAATTATTAATTAGGAACGGAGGAAGTATATATTAAAATAGTTAGCTGTTATAAATATGTTTTTTCGACGCTTGTTTTTCTAATCCAATTTTATTTTGTTTGCAGGCTAGTTATATATCTACTATTTCATAGATAAAAGAGACCAATTTTCAAGAGATAAAAAATATAATATTTTTAAAGATTTTGTTTTAGTTGTCAATAATTATCACATTTAATGGTAATTATCACATTTAATATGGTGATTGATTATTACAGATTCAGATTTCCATATTTTTCACATAAAATTAGCCCAATTAAATAGGGGCAAAATCGTCATACAATTGTTTCTCAGAGTTACATACCTAAATATAAATCACGTGATGTTATATAGCTAATTTTTTCCCTAAAACCTATTATTCAGCTAATTCATCATTTTTAATATCCTACATTTTTTCCTCAGTCATTTACTTTTAAGATAAATTATTAAGTACTGCCAAAATGATCAGGGCCAAGCAAGCAATAGGCTGACAAAAAGCTAGGGTGCGTAACTTGTGAATGTTATGCCATTAAAGCTCTCTTTTTAGTTTTACCAAAATAATCCAAAACATTAACTATGTCCTTTAGTGTTTTTATTCAATCATTTTTTAAATGACAGCTCTACAAATTTATAACATCAAAATAAACAAATGTTGTTTACTTGCTTTAGTATATTGCTATTAATCTTGATTACCACTCTAAGATCCGAACAAAGCGGTCTCACCATAATTTTTATATCATATAGTTTTAGCAGCTACTCTATCCATTACAAAATTCAACTACAAGAATATTCATTAGTTTCGTAATCAATCCTCTCTAGTACTCTTTTTTTGTTGCTAAGAAGTACTTTAGTACATGCACGACACTACACACACATAAAGAAATTTGTTCTTATAAAGATGCAATATATGAAAAATACACAGTTTATATCATCTTATCAACTTCCAAATATTGATTGATCCGATATATATCTTGTCAACATTTCTCCTCACTTTTTTTCTCTTCATGAAAGTGATTTCTTGCCAATGAAAATTTTCAAATGTTATAAATTATTAGCTTTTATAACTCTAACCAAACATAAAGACAAAAACATTTTTTTTATTTTTCCAGTAAACATTTTTAAAAACCAATCAACTTGTTTGATATCGTTTTCATGGAAATTAAATTAAATCCGAAAAGAAAGGAGAATTAAAAAACAAATAGCCACCACCAAGTCCTCAAACGTGTTACGGAGGTGGGTGACATCATCTCCACCTCATTTCGTGACATCAGAAAAGCTTTGGTAAGCCAATGAATGTGTAAAAAAGTTATATGACTTCCCCATTATACCCTCAAATCTACTAATAATCCCTAAGTAAATCCTATCACATTCCCAAAATACCCTCCAATCCATTATAAACTCCATAACTCTCTCTTTCCTAAGCATCTTCCTTTGATTCGTTCTCTACTCTCTCTCTCTTGATCAAAGAAAAAAAAAATCTTATATTACGCCATTTTTATCATCCTCTAATCATCATACCAACAAAAACCTAGAAACCAAATAAAATCACATACTCTTTGAACCAAGAAAAAGAAATGGATTCGAATAGTAACAACAATACTAAATCCATAAAGAGAAAAGTTTTCGAGCATCTCGTTGAAGGCCACGAATTCACTACTCAGCTTCAACTTCTCCTCTCTCATCAACACTCTGATAACCATAACCAGACCCGTATGGTTCCCTGTGATCCGGATCCAGTAGTTGTTGAGCTCGTTTCCAAGATCTTGGGAACTTTCCATAAAACCATATCGGTTCTTGAATGTTTTGATCCTGTCACCGATGTCACCGTCCCTATCGCCGTCGAGGGTTCACGAAATGCTTCATGCGGCGATGATTCATCGGCTCCGGCGAGTTGCAACGGTGGTGATTCCGGCGATAGTAAAAAGAGACTAGGAGTTGCTAAGGGTAAAAGAGGATGCTACACTAGAAAGTAAGTGACAAAACAAAAGTTAAATTCAAATATAGATTTCTTGTTTTATATTATTATTAATCTTTAATGATTTAATCTCCTTTTTATGTGTTTGGAAACTTTTTCATTTCAATTTACTATTTTTGTCTATGGATTTAATCATATAATGTGGTAGTGCCCCTATATTGAAATGATTTATCATGATATTGGATTTGTTCATAATTTATAATATGCTAATGTAATCTAAATAACTGTTTCTGCTCATGGTAGTGATAGAGAATAGTATGAATATGATTGATTGGATTGGACCAATCAATGCAAACGAATTTTAGTGTCTTGTGATTCCATTACGAACAAGACAAATACTATTTACCATGGAATATTTAGAGTACAAGAACATATTTAGTCATTAATTAGTAAATTTTATTACTTATTATTTGCAGGAAGAGATCACATACTTGGACCGTGGAAGCTAAAAGAATTGAAGACATATATGCTTGGAGAAAATATGGACAAAAAGAGATTCTAAATACCAAATTCCCAAGGTCCTTAATTATTCCACATCTATGTCTATATATATATATATACAATACATATATACATGTCCAAAGCATGTACTACTATGTAAAATCCTAAATCATTTTGATTTTAATGTTTTGCAGAAGTTACTTTAGATGCACACACAAGCCAACACAAGGATGCAAAGCAACAAAGCAAGTTCAGAAACAAGAGCAAGACCCTGAGATGTACCAAATCACATACATTGGACATCACACATGTACGGCTACTGATGTCCAAACACAAGCGAAGACCGAGCCTTTTGATAACGAAATCATCATGGATTCGGACAACACAATGGCTGCAACCATTGCTACGGACCATGTCAATGCTACTGTGCAAGAGCAAGAGAACAACATCAGTAGTGTGACAGTGGTAGGCGCAAGCACGGTTAAGGAGGAAGAGAATCACAATGGTGAAAGTAAAGAGTATTGTGAGGCTTCTTCGACATGTCAGGACTTGTCATTGGTTTGGCATCATGACATGCCAATGTTTGATGATCATCAACTAAACCATCAAAATCACTACTATTGTGGTGGAAACAGTACTACTTCTCATAATTTCGTTTTCGACAACGATCAGTTTTCTTCCTTATTCGACTCATACTGCTCTTATGAAGGAACAAGTGCTATGTAAACATCCGGATCCTGATTGATGAATCATAATCAGACTTGGTGGTATTTTCTCCTTCTCCTTGCTTTGAGTATGGTTAGTGGAATTAATGTAATATTTTTGTTGTATGTTTGATAAAAACACCATGAGATATATACTTCTCTTTCTATATCTCTCTTTTTTATTTTTTGCAAACTGATGAGACTAGATATATAGATGTTTTATATCTAATTATTTGTATTCACAAGTTCATGAATTTTGGATATACATCATTAGGCTGAGATTAATGATGAAATAATTTGAATGGATTAAACTTTGAAAGTTCCAAGTGTGACAAGATATTTGTTTTGGTATATTATTGATTGTTAATGCTTTCAAAATATGTGTACTATGATTACCCTAAAGAGTGTAAAGAGACTTATCCATTGAAATTGCGGCTATGAATGTTTGGTACTAAAAAGGAAGAAATTGGGACAAATGCATCTTTGGAACTGTCGTACGTAGTTTGTCTTTTTGTTGTTGCCTTTACCTAACCATCGCCGTGTACACTAGGGCACTAATTAATGTGGTACATAATATTTAACAAAATTAATTAGTGTTTATTTGTTATTAAAAATTAAACAAAATTAATTAAGCTATAATTAATATGTTCGGCACATGTACTAATTATGCAAACCAGATCTATTGAAAATTTGTAAAACTTGAGAAATGTAAAACCAAAATAGATAAGTAGATAGCATTTCAAAAAGGGAGACTTACTAGAATAATCTTCTTAGATTTTGGTTTAACTCAAATAACCTTCTTAGATTTTAATTACTGGAGCTATTTTCGAGTCCGTTTTACCTTTTTTCCTTTGATAACAAAAAACGTATTTACGAAAATGCCATTAATGAAACGCGTCAAGTAGGCGCGAAAGTTTCCCGCCTAAAAAAAACAAGTCTACCGCTATGTGATGGTAGACTTATTTGAGTTCTGGTAGACTTATTTTTTTGTCCGTAGACTTATTTGAGGAGCGGTAGACTTATTTCCGAACGGTAGACTTATTTTATCTGCGGTAGACTTATTTTCCCATAGCGGTAGACTTATGTTTTGCGGTAGACTTTTTCTTCGAATGGTAGATTTATTTCCGTAGACTTATTTTCAACGGTAGATTTATTTTTCTTCGATGGTAGATTTATTTTGACTGGTAGATTTGTTTCCTTTGGTGGTAGATTATTAGTCATAGTGACGGTAGATTTATAGTGACGGTAGACTTATTTTAGTAGCGGTAGACTTATAGTGTGCGGTAGACTTTTTTATCGTGGTGGTAGATTTATTTTGTATTTAGTTGCGGTAGACTTATTGTAGTAGTGGTAGACTTATAGTTAGCGGTAGACTTATTTCGTATTTTCGGTCAACGAAACCAACCGTTGACTGGTAGACTTATTTTTTTAGGATCAATGGTGGTAGACTTATGCGTTTTTAGCGATAGAAGCGGTAGATTTGTTTTTACCCAGGTCTAGTGATGGTAGACTTTTTATCAAACTTAGTGACGGTAGACTTTTTTTCACATTAGACATTTGGTAGACTTATTTGTGATAGCGGTAGACTTATTGTACTTGGTGGTAGACTTATTTCCTGTTTCGGAATTTATAGTGGTGGTAGACTTATTTTCGAACTTAGTGACGGTAGACCTATTTGTGATAGCGGTAGACTTATTGTACTTGGTGGTAGACTTATTTTCTGTTTAGGAATTTATAGTGGTGGTAGACTTATTTTCGAACTTAGTGACGGTAGACTTATTTGTTATAACGGTAGACTTATTGTACTTGGTGGTAGACTTATTTTATGTTTAGGAATTTATGTGGCGGTAGACTTATTTTTGAGCGGTAGACTTATTGTGTCTCCTTTGGTGGTAGACTTATTTCCGAACGGTAGACTTATTTTATCTGCGGTAGACTTATTTTCCCATAGCGGTAGACTTATTTTATGCGGTAGAGTCTACCGGGTAGACTTATTTTCGAAGTTAGTGACGGTAGACTTATTTGTGATAGTGGTAGACTTATTGTACTTGGTGGTAGACTTATTTCCTGTTTAGGAATTTATAGTGGTGGTAGACTTATTTTCGAATTTAGTGACGGTAGACTTATTTGTTATAACGGTAGACTTATTGTACTTGGTGGTAGACTTATTTTATGTTTAGGAATTTATGTGGTGGTAGACTTATTTTGGTTGGTGGTAGAGTTAGTTGAAGGGAACGGAAATGTCGATTTTACCCTTTCAAAATAGACAAATTTGCACGAAAAACCAGCAACAATGGTGATGAACTAGGGTTCACAGCCGCTTAGGGTAGATCTTTGCGAAGTGATTTTTTTAACTTTCCTTATTTTCTAAAGGGCTTTTCGAACGAGTGAACTTGTTGGAGTGAACTTGAACGAGGTCCAATGGAACAAATTGTTCTTGTCTGTGGTAGATGGAGTTTTTCGAAGAATGGATGGGCGTTCGAGGTTGACAACTCAAAAGGTGGTAGAGTTCTTGGGTTAGATCATGCAACCTCGTTCAACAATTTCCTTCGAATGGTGTATGAAGATTTCAGAATCGATGAACAAATTTTTGAGGTAAAATTGAGTTACCTTTTACCAAGCTTCGCTGTAGATACACCACCGATTTTCGTTGCAAATTCAAGACAATTCAAGAGTTTTGTACAACAACATAATAAGGAAATGATTCGTCTATGCGTGGAGATTAGTGAAAAAGAAAAAAAAAACAGTTTAAAAGAGAGAGAAGTGGATGCAAGAAGGGAGAACCTATATATGAAGATGATGAAGATGATGAAGATGATGATTGTAGATTTGACTATTGCGACGATTCAGACGGTGCAAGCTTGGACGATGATGAATACGGGAGGCGTGGTAGACTTTCTAATGATGACGACGACGCCGCCATGGAAACTCTACCACCGAAGAAAAGGGGTCTACCATCGATTCCAGGTGGCGTGAAGTTAGAAATGAGGTCGGTAGACTTAGCGGTTGGGCAACGTTATGCCACAAAAGAGGAGTTGGAGAGGAGATTGGAGATTATTTCTGTTGCACGTAAGTTTGACTTTAACGTCGGACACTCAACTCCAACGTTGTTGACGGTTAGTTGTTGGGTGGAAGGATGTACGTGGAGGGTTCGTGCTTCAACTATTGGAGACAGTCCCAGTTTCCATATCAAGACTTATAATGGAAACCACTCTTGTTCTGTGACTGATCGTTCAACCCGTGCTCGTAAAGCAACGTATCAGGTGTTAGGTCATCTCTACAAAGATTTCATTGGTGGTGTTGGACCAACAGTCTTGCCAAGTCATGTTGCCGATGCTATAAGGAAACGTTTCAGAATAAAGGTACTTTAACTGATGGTAGACTTATTTTCGTTTGATGGTAGACTTATTGTCTGTTTGATGGTAGACTTATTGTTGTTCACTTATTGTTGTTCGATGGTAGACTTATGTTCTGTTTGATGGTAGACTTATTTTCGTTTGATGGTAGACTTATTTCTGTTTGATGGTAGACTTATTTTGTTTGATGGTAGACTTATTTTGTTTGATGGTAGACTTATTTTGTGTTTGATGGTAGACTTATTTTGTGGTAGACTTATTTCGGTTTGATGGTAGACTTATTTTCTCTTTGATGGTAGACTTATTTTCGTTTGATGGTAGACTTATTTTCTTTTCGATGGTATTTGCGTTTGATGGTAGACTTATTTTGTGTGTCATGGTAGACTTATTTGCTTGTTGATGGTAGACTTATTTTCTGTCTAATGGTAGACTTATTTTCTGTTTGATGGTAGACTTATTTCTGTTTGATGGTAGACTTATTTTCTGTATGATGGTAGACTTATTTTGTGTGTCATGGTAGACTTATTTTGTGTTTGATGGTAGACTTATTTTCTGTCTAATGGTAGACTTATTTTCTGTTTGATGGTAGACTTATTTCTGTTTGATGGTAGACTTATTTTCTGTATGATGGTAGACTTATTTTGTGTGTCATGGTAGACTTATTTTGTGTTTGATGGTAGACTTATTTTCGTTTGATGGTTACAGGTTGAGTATTGGAAAGCCCATCGAGCATTAAAGTATGCAAGGCAATTGGTTAGAGGAAGCGCTGAGAATGGGTACGAAGGACTTCCCACGTACTTATACATGATTAGGAGAGCTAATCCAGGGACACTTATAAAGCTGGAAGTCGATGGTGAAAATAGGTTCAAGTTTCTTTGCCTTGCATTTAGCGCAAGCATACATGGTTTCAAGTATATGAGGAAGGTAGTTGTGGTGGATGGGACATATTTGAAAGGTAAGTACAAAGGTACTTTACTGATTGCCACGACACAAGATGGAAATTTTAACATATTTCCTATTGCTTTCGGTGTTGTTGATACTGAGAATGATGAGTCTTGGGAGTGGTTCTTTAGTCAGTTAAGTCGAGTAATAGCAGATGATGAAGGTCTTGCGATTATCTCAGATAGGCATAGATCAATATCGAAGGCGATTGGGAAGGTATACCCGCGTGCTTCTCGTGGTATTTGCACATATCATCTGCATAAAAACATTTTGCTGAAATTCAAAGGTGGAGAATCATTCGGACTAGTGAAGAAGGCAGCGAAGGCATATACACTTGAAGAGTTTAATGAGTTATTTGGGCAGATTGAGGCATTGTATCCTGCTCTTCATACTTATTTAGAGGGAGCCGATGTTCGTTTATGGACTCGTGTGCATTTTCCCGGTCATAGATATAACTTCCTGACAAGCAACATAGCGGAATCTATTAATAAGGTCCTATCTCCCGCGCGCGGGTATCCAATAGTGGAACTTCTGGATACTATTAGGTCGATGTTGACAAGGTGGTTTGCTACAAGAAGGAAAAAAGCAAGTTTAATGACCACAACCTTGACCACTGCGGTGGAGAAACAGCTTCAGGTAAAATATTTGTTATGGTAGATTAAATAAGCATGTTGTTGTAGATTTAATTTGCATGTGCTAAACTAGATTTAATAGGCATGTTATGGTTGATTTATAGACAACTTATTTTGGTGTTTGATGGTAGACTTATTTCTGTTTGATGGTAGACTTATTTTCTGT